>NDGM011197054.1:0-11471 GCA_002564305.1 Octomys mimax
AGCTATAAAGAAAAACAATCTCAAAGACTTCATAGGAAAGTGGATGCAACGTGAAGCTATACTCATAAGTGAGATAAATCAGACCCTCATGTGTAAATATCATATTGTCACCCTAGTGTAAGAACTCAAAAGAAGAAATAAAAAATGAAAGGTATAACACAGTTAAATAGAAAGAGAGAATTTAAGGGTTAAACAATGTAGAGAGTAAAAGGAAAGAAGTCAGGAAACATGGTAGGAGCAAGAACAAAAATTTATACAAACAAGATGGTTAAGGCAATGATACTAGGAATTTCCATCTGGTTTTTGAAAATAGCAGTTAATGGGTACAATTCTCACCCTGACTAAGTCTGTATGTTGATATTTGTGAACTAAGCAACCATATTGCAGATAACAATGTGTAGTACTAAAACCAAATACCTGTCGTTTTGGTCTTCTAAATGTGTGCTGCTTCTAATGTCCTATCAATTATTGCTATACTCCCTTTAAAGTAAATGTATGTTTAAAAAGGTAATAAAAGTAAACAAGGGATGAGAAAAATAGAATGTAGCAGGATTATAACGTTACAATGTTGAATATGGTTTGATTTCTAAATATCTGTGTAACAATGTATAATTGTCTTTTTCAAATTATATAGGGATTTAAATTTTAGAACATCCATGGTTGTTGGAAAACAGCAGTTTCATTTTATGTCTAAGGTATGTGATATTCAGATAGCAATGTTAAGCTTAACCGTCTCTGTTATATTATAGTAATATCAGTAAGCTTTTCTTCTGAATGTTTAACAACTAAAGTTTGGAGACCAAAAATTAGACAGATAGATGGGCTAAATAGATAACCAATATTTTGGCCCTAGCTCTTCAAGGTCAGTGAGGACTCATCTTGTAATTAAGTGGTGTCCCAAATTTTCTGATGAAGAAGATTATGAGGCCACACAGGAAAGGAATCAACGATGGACAGTGTGCCTAAGGAGAGTCACCTAGAGAGAAAAAATTCTCTCAGGCTTTCGTAGAGAACAAATTGGTCAAGTGATAGATGTGACTCATCCAGATGGCTGACATAGACAGAGGAACCACAAGGTGTTGTACATGGTTCCAGGATAAATCTTGAAGGGATTTTACTGAATTTAGCTGATAGCAAAAGTTACATTTTTAGTTATATAGGTCTTGTTTCAAGTTGTTCTTAAATATCCAGCATAAAAGTATAACTAATGAAGTATAAAAGGTAAAGTTATATTAACATGCTATGCAGTAAAAGGCTCAAATCAACAACTTTGGACAACTGCCAATTTGCTGGTAACTCACTCCTCTTATGGACTATTGGACCATATTGGGTTATTTTGCTGAACCCAGGTACCTACGATATTTGGACTGGAATCAAATATGAAAAGGTTCTTTAAATACTTCTCCAAGCACAGCTTCCCTAACAGCAATGGAACATCCATCTCTCACAAAACAACAGAAAACATGGGGATTATAAATAAAGGACCATTTGTAGTGAAAAAAATATATATATAAATACAAGAGAGTTAGAATAGATATATTATTTCTTTCTCTTAGTTTAATGAGAAGAAAGGTTTGTACTAATATTGTTTAGACAAGATATCATGTCTATATCTTGTCCTCTGAATAACTACTATGAAGACAATAATATGCCATGTATTAACTGTCATAGCAACCTGTTTTGAAACTTTTTCATTGCTATTTTATCTTTTTCCTCATTAAAATGAGTAAAAATTTAAAAATTAACAAAACATTGTGAGATGCAACGAAAAGTGAATCCACTGATGTTATTGTTTATAACAAGACTACTAAGAATGTTCTTGCTTGGTTTGTTTATGTTTCTAAATGCTAATAGGCAAAATATTTGACAAATAAGAAAGGAAAAATTTATCAAATGTGCTTCAAGCTAATAACATTTATTCTTTTTATATCTGAATCAATATGTTCATAAATTCTTTGTTGGCTTGCCCTTTTGCTTTAGAAGTAGGATGCCTTTCTTATGTTCTATTTCGCTTTATTTGTACTATGGTCTGAATATGTTTTCAAACTTCATGTTGAGAAATATAACAAGGAGCCTGTAGGAGGCAATCAGGTTAGGCTAGGATTGGCTTCCCTAGAATAGGGCTTGAAGAAGTGGTTTCAATTCTGTCAATCTCTTCTGGCATATGAGGATATCTGAATTTTGTTCTCCACCAAACATTAAGCATGCCCTTAAAAGTGGAGAACACGCTTTATCTGACACTGAATATGATGGTGTTATACTCTTGAAATGATTAGCCTCTAATACTGTAAATAATGCTATTTTGAGAAATTACAAAGTAGCAGTTTTTTTTTTTATAATAGCATCAAATAGGCTGTTTTAAATTCACCATTTTCACTCTTACTTTTCATACATTGATTCTTTTTGTTGTTAGTCACTGCCTACATTACATTGGAATTTATTTTTCCTTGGGCCTGTTTTGATTTATCTGAAGTGTGACTTCCTAATCTGTCTTAGAAGTGGGGTCAGGGACAGCTACGCAGCCTCATTGCTTTGGATTTACCCCTTTCTTCTGAGTCACATGGATTCTCAGTTCAGGAACAGAAATAATGGAGGATACAAAAGCCTTGAGCAAATTTCACATTAATAAAGAACACACAATTTGATGAATTGTAGCTAACATATTTTTAGCCATCATGAGGTTTGAGTTTGTTAGTCTTTCCATCCTGGCTGCCTACTCTGAAGACTTTGGGCTTGTGTAAGAAGCCTATACAAGTACATAAGACAATTAATTCTAATCATATTCTCTCATTTTCTCATTTATAGCACACACTTTCTGTTTATTTGTTTTAAGACAGATTCTTGTTATTTAGTTCAGGCTGCTACGTAGCCCAGGCCGGCCTCAAATTCATGATGTTTCTCTTCACTCAGAACCCTGAGAAATCTTCTAGCATAATTTATGACAAAAGCATCTCAAGATATAGAAACCACATAATACATAATTATCTGTTTATAGAAATATTTGTATTTGAAGATCAATTCAAATACAAATATTTCTATATTAGAAATTTGTTTTTAGTCAAGTACCCAAACAAATTTCTTCTATTTGATAAAACCTATTCCAACAAAAGCAAAGAATTTTAATATACTTAACATAGCATCTGGCATATACACTTTAATATCAATGGTAATAAAAGATATCATGCTTACCAATGTTTTGTAGTAGATAGTAGAGCACATAAGATATCATTACTTCAGATGTCAGATAAACTATATTAACAAAGGGTGATCCAGTATTTTTTTTTTGAGAAAAGAGTTTAAGACTATATTCATCAGTCAGTTTAATATTTTAGGCATATTGTGGAGATTATGACTATTCTGATTTTGACAGATGGATTGATAATAGTATAATATTATTTCAAAGTATGTGGTATTTCAATGTCTTGAGGCAACATATTATGCATAATTTCATAAATCAAAAAAATTTGAATCATTAGTCTATGCTTCTATACATTGCTTTCTATTGCTGCTGATGAAATATTCTACTCTCTGCCAATGTGAGATTAAGAAAAATAACCTGATGAAATGTATCAAATGAATATAACTTTATGTTTTATAGCTTTATATATAGCCTTTATAGCTTTTTATAGCCTTTCATTAGAAAATCAATATTGAAAGTTATTATTTATGCATTTATCAGTAAATAAAGTAAAAATATGCCAAGTAGCTTGGCTAACTTTATATTGCTGGTCATTGACACTGATGGAGAAAACATGAATTCTTTCTTCCATAGCTCTCTATCAAGCCATCACTGTGTATTTACAAAAACTAAATTAGTTCTAACATTTCAAGGATTCTTTGCCATTAAAATCTTAAGATTTTTTTATTTATCTTATGAATGTACTTATCATGATGATACTTGACTATAGTTTTACTTCAAAAACTGATTTATACTGCTTATACATTTTATTTCATAAATACCTTTCAAAATGATTTAATCTAACTAGAAAACTAGGGTTATAAATTATTTTGTGTTTATAAAAGTTTCACTTTTTATCTTCCGCAATCTATTTAAAAATACACATTGATATATAGATTTTAAATTTTATTTTATTTTGATCAATAAGAACTAAGCTGTAAGGGCCAGGGAGATGGCTCAGCAGAATAAGCACTTCCCTGGCAAGCTCAAGGGCCTGAGTTCAATCCTCGGTTCTGAAAAAAAAAAATAAAGAAAGAACTAAGCTGTGTAATGAAGACCAGAGGAGTCTATTGTACAGAATCATACATAATACTGAGACTTCAAAGTTTGCATTACCCAGCATAAAGATGAAATAAAAATACATATGACTCCTTATTTCACAACTGACACTGCTTTTAGCATGCTTAAAAATTTGTTCTTGAAGAAAAAAGGGATTTCACAGGTATTGCTTCTCATGAATGTTTGATTTCCAAATTAACACCTACTGGGATATTTGAAAATTGTAAGTATAAATTGGTGTCAACTTGTTAGTGGATCAGAGGACGTGACAGAAGTAAATATAAATTCTCTCTGAAAGAACGCAGCACTGGCATGGGACTTACTACCACAGAGGAAGTGCCAAGGAGCAGAAGCTCACAGTCAATGTCAAATGTTTAAAACACAAGGGAATCTAATTATTTTTAAAAAAGAAAATCACACTCAAAATTGAGTTTAATAAATGAAAAACACTTCAAGTAAGATTTAAAAAGAAATAGAAAATTAAGTATAAAATAAAATATTAAATTTAATTGTATTAAATGCCTTGAAATTTAATGTATTTATTAAAGTTCTTGAATTTTATTATTTCAAAAATAGACATTGAAAGATGCTATTTTTTGTGATTTCTTGTTTATCCATTTTCTATATTTCTTGTTAACTGTAAATGAGATATGACACTCCTATATAAAATGAAAGAATCCTGATTGAAAAGGATTTATGTGGTGTGATAAATTATGCCTAGTGTCATGAGTCACATAATATTTTGCCTTATTGATACCAATAATACTTTGCTCACAAATGATTCTGCTTGTGAACAATTCAGTTCAAAAACAGAGGCATATGGCAAAGTTTTGCCTCTCTTCAGAAACTTTGCATGGGGTGACAAACAGAACTGTGGCCACTTTCCCTCCAAGAGCACACAAGTGGCCATCTTCCTTTCTCTGATACATTCTCACAGCTCCCTGAAGTCAAGATTGTGGTCACAGAGAGACTTGTGCATACTGACCATGAAGCTTTTTTTCTTGCCTTTTTGCCCATGCAGTATGCCACACTATTTTTCAATCCAGCAGCAACAAACAAAGTACAGAACAAGAACAATGGCAAAAAAAAAGAGTGAAAGTGACAATAAAGTTCACAGCGCTAATGAGGGTAGCAAGAAAATGCAGTGCAAGAAGGGTAAGAAGAAGGTTTAGAAGAAAAAAAAAAAAACATTGACTCAAAGAAGAAAGTCATAGAAAAGCATGATCTTGGTATTTGGGTGAGTGATTTGTCCTCAAAGTACAAGATCATGAATTGGAAATCTCAAGCATTTTGGAAAATAAAGATGCTACAAAAGATGAAGTGACAAAAGAAGCAAAGATGTTATCCAAGAAGAGATCACAAGTCCAGGAAGAGGTGGTGGATCTTTCATTCATATGATTGAATGAGAAACATCTGGTAGGTATTAATATTTGTGAAGCTATGACCTGTGAAACAGCTGTGACTTCTACAAGTGCAGCAAGTGATGAATTGAAAGCCAGGGGAAAGTGGATTCATGAATTCCACAAGAGAAGTGGCATCCATAGTGTGATAATACGTGGTCAAGCTTTCAGTTCTACAAGGCCACTACAAAAACCTACAAGAAAGAATGGTGGAACTAATGAAGGTAGAAGGATATATTGCCCAACAAGTGTTCAACTATGATGATATAGGGCTCTTTTGGAAGAAAACGCTGTGTAGAACATGTATCATGCAGGAGGAAAAGGTGCACCTGGGGAACAAGTTTTTTGTGTTTGCTTTTTGCCCTTTTGCTGTGTGAAAATACAAGAGAGAATTTGAAGATAAAGACTCTACTGGTGTACCACTCCTAGATTACTGTGGACTCAAGGAAAAGAATGTGAAGAAGGCCAGGCCACCTATCAGGTGAGGGTCAATGTGAATGCTTGGGTTTTGAGCAATTGTTCATGGAAAGGCTGCATGTGGTATTCGCACCTACTGTTAAGAAATATCTGAAAACAACTGCTCAAAAGGGGCCTTCTTGTGATAGGCAACCCTCCAACCTTGGTGGATGATATGGATGCTAAGTGTGACTTCTTAAAGGTCAAGTTCCTCCTTCCCTGCATGACACCTGTGCTGCAGTCCATGGACCTCCAAGTACAACTTCAAGGAGCTGTATACAGAGGTGCTTTTCACTAAGTGTTTTAATGTCATTGAACAGATGTCTTTGACCCTGAAGGCGTTTTGGAAGAAATATTTCAATGTCATCCCCAGCATCAACCACATTGCCAAAGCCAGGAAAGATGTCACATACCAGACCTTAAACTCAGCCTAGAAGAAACCGTGGCCAGAATGGACAACAGACAGGTGACTTTGAAGGGCCCGATGCACAGTTTAGTGAAGAAGACTGTGACCATGGGCAAGAGTGTGGGTCTGGACACTGATGGTGCAAACATAAAGGAGACTGTGGGACCACAGGCAGGAGCTGATGGCAGATATCTTTCTGAACTGCAGAGTGAGCAGCAGAAGACAGGGGAGAGGACAGCAGTGATGTGATAGAATCTACTATGGAATGAGTGCCAAGTTTCCTTTGAAAAGCACCAACCCAACAGTACTGTAAAGAGCAGAGGATTTAGTCTAATGAACAATAATTTGGTCTCTCATGTATGGAGAGTTATGCAGCACAGGGAAGATCCAGTTCCAGTACACAGACATTTTTTCATCAAAATTGGCCCTGCAGTTCAGAGATAAAGAGATGAAAGCCCTGAAGATTTCCCTGAATTCCTTATGAAAGGGGATTGCTCCCTCTAACCAGTAGTATCCTCCTCATCCATCTTTTTGTCCAACACACCGGAAGTCACTTCAAGCAAGGTTAGTGTTTTTTCTTTTCAACTGTAATGTACTTTAATATTTTAGTGGTTAAAGATAGATATGATTCAGAATATATTATATTTACTTAGATTGATCTTTTAGGGAAGTTTGATTCAGTTAGCAACCAATTTGGTTAGTTACCAGAACCACAGAACAAATTAAGTTTGTGAAACGAGGAATTATTGTGTTAACTAAGTTGGAATAACAATGTCTTATCTCTCCAATAAATATATTATTTGATAACGTTTAGACCAGATATCATGTCTACATCATATCCTCTGAATAATTACCATAAAGACAACAATATACAATGTATTAATTATTGTAACTGTCCTACTAACCTGTTTTGAAACAGTTTCATTCCTATTTTATCTTTTTTCTCATTAAAATGAATAAAAATTAAAAATAAAATAAAGGTATTATTTAAATAGTCCGCTTTAGAGTTATTACTTTTGTGATTACATAATTTTTAACTTTTAGAGTCTGATACTGAAAATAGATGATTTTTATACTTGATTTTTTAAAGTAATGGAATTTAGTTTTCATTTTCTTTAATTTTCTTAAATCTAAGCCAATATTTAGATTAGCCAATATTTAAATTTTATTTCTGAGTGTCATTTTAGTTTATAATATTGCACATGTACTTAAAGATAGGTTCCCTTTCACTAGGAAGAAAATCAGTATTTACCTTCTAACAATTCAGCTCAAGAAGTACATTTACATTATTTATACAATACTATTTTGTTATGTTTTCTAATTTACAGTGTAAAATAGTCTCTTTTTCATTTTTTTTTGCTGTGCTATGATTGATCATGTTTATACCATTATTCAGGGTGGTTCACAATCATGTTTCATGGAATATTTTTCTAATTGTTAATTAAGTAAAACTTGATTGATCCTATTCTGAAATATAACTGAACTGTTTCTTCAATGATCAACTGTCATTAATAAATCCATTTTACTTTGTCTTTGATCATTTAACTTTAATACATTACATTATGATTCATAGTCACTAATTTGTTTATATTTTAATCTTAACTTTCTTTCAGTTTTTAACAATATATTTTTACTTTTACCTCTAAAAGATGAATTTAATGTTTTTATTGTATTTTAAATTTTCTTCACAATTTACCTCCCAAATTCCTTTAACTTACTTCATTTCTATAAGGTCAGAGTAGATGACATTATATTTTAGCTATGTAGTACACTGAAAAAGGGTTGTTAGAGTAATATTTCATGGTTACACTCTATTAATAATTTTCTGTTGCTTTAATATTTCAGAGGTGATCAATAGGTCAAAGTACTTGCACAATGTTACCATTCGTACAGCTTTGTGGGTGTGGTTCTGATTTCTTTTAGCAAAACATACATCTTTGGAAAGCTAGAAGTTATGGTACTCATTGGCTTCATGGATGAGTTCATTCTTGGCTTGCCTTCCTGATTGTTCTTTATGTACACTTTGGTCTCTTGGCTTTATCTTAGCCAATTGTGACAATTATAAGCAGTTTTCTCTGGAATATTGTCTTGGAAGACACTATAAGACATTATATTTGGGGTGTATTTCTCCCTTGAGTACTTTCTGGAGAAACGTTTTAAATCATCCTTAACTTTCATATCTACTATTTTCACTGATCAAATTTAGCACTTAGCAACTTTTTACTATGCTTGTTTGCCTTGTTACCAATAATTATAGACTTTACTAATTTTTAAGAATGTTATCATTTAGATATGAAATAACTTCCAAAAGTAGACAGGACTTCCATATATATGTATCAGTAATATATTCATAAGTGGTTGAATTCACTTATACCTTTCTACTCTAGTATCTTGTGCTGGGCTCTGGGAGCTGTGCCTTGGGAGGAGAAATCTCTAGCTCAGCCTTTTTCTTTCTGTTTTCTGGCTGCCATGGGTTGAGTAGTTTTGCTTTTTCTTCCCGTCATGCAATTTCTGCCCTGCAGCCAGCTAACTATGGACTGTACCTGCTAAAACCATAAATCAGATTAAATCACTCCTTTAATTTGTGAATATTACGTATTTGTCTAAGGACCAGGAGAATGACTAGTCAAAATAAAAGCTGGTATCTCTTCCAATGCTGTTTTCGCCCCAAGTCCTAGGATAATGATTTCTTCCCTGCAGTTTATTCTTTCTGTTAAAGACCTTTCTTTTCCCAGATGCCTTCCATCTTTATAACAATGATTACTTAAATCTTGTGTTCTTTTTTAAAATTTATACCTTTTTTTCAAGGCTTTCAACTGCTTCAAAGTAAACATGTAGATTAAGTTCTATTTCTGCTGTATAGGTGTCTCAATTATTTTGCGGAATTTTAATAGATTATACACTTTAAGGAACTACATATTGCCTAAGGTGATCCATTTGTAACTTTACAAGCAATTTTTTTCTATTATAGCAACATAAATACACACACACACACACACACACACACACACAAATGAGGTTAACGCCTCAGGTTGTGCTTCCCACCTTTGACAAGAGTAATTTCTAGATTTGCTCGCTATATTTGAACCTTGAAGCTATGGATTTTTTTCTGTGCTTTGATAGTTCTATTTTGCCCCAAGGGAAAATTTTCAGCCTAAATCACAATGTTAGGTTTACTGTTTCCTTGTTTCACTGAAGGTGTACTGAAGGCTTCTGCGTAAATATGTTCTTGCAGCTTTGGGATTTTGTCCAAAAACTCAGTTTGTGATTCTTGCCTTCTGGTTTCCCCTATAAACTAAAACATGCACATCAATTTTATTTAGGCAGCTTTATAAAATAGTCATTTTTTCACAAAAAATTATGTTTTCACTTAGCATAAGTGAAATAAATATCAACAGAACATCATGCTTTATTTTAAAATTTGATCTAAAGAAAAATGAAATTTAAACCCAAATTATAAATGGATTTCATATTATGTGATTGAAAAAGAAAAACATTGATTGTAATCATTAGTATTTAAAACAATGAGAAAAATTCATGACACTGAGATGTGAGTCCCTCCACTTTATGATACTTAAATGCTGTACAGAGGAAATAAAAAATAATTACTCAGAAGATACAACATTACATTATGCTACATTAGACACACGCCTATGTTAATTAAGAGCCCTTTAGGTTTATAATAGCAAATTATTGGACCAGTCTTAATGGAAGATTTCAAAAGATATAACAGTCAAATTTTGAGAAACATTAGTGAAATTTTGGGAGATGTAAATTTAGTTCTGTATGTTAGCATGTGAATGCCGAGCAGTTCTGTCAAAGAGGTAATAAGGCTTGTATTAATGTAAGGCAAGACTAGATTAAATAACTTATTTATAATACTATAAGTATTATAGTATTAATATATACTGTTGTATCTATAATGTTGTATCTTCAAACAAATTCAATGGTGAGTGTATTCATGTAAACAGTTATTAAAATATATACATAGATATTACAAAATTTTTTCATGTTTTACAACTTTTATGAAGTTGAGCTTTCCAAATTTAAGAAACCTTAAAAGAAAAAGTTCAAAAACCAAAACATTGAGTCAACAGCAGGTGTGATACTGCAAACCTGTTTTTCTTGTGCTTCGGAAGTCAAGACAGAGGATTACCATGAGGTGGAAGCCAGACTGGTCTACACAGAAAGACTCTATTTGAAAAGTCCCTCACCCCAAATTAAGTCAACTTGAAAAAATTTTGTTAACAACATTTTTTATGGTGATTGATATATAGCAATAATTACAGATTGTTTGCAACACATCTCACAATGAATCAACACGTATGCATACATTTATATGCTGAAAGGAAAAAAATTTAAAGGACTTTACTTATTTTGGATATAAGAATATTAATTTCAATAGCTATACAGAATCCTCTCAGTTCAAATAATAATCTCCATCAGTACCTTTGGTGATAATTAAGAATGGTACCATGGAGTATGCCTCTAACTTAGGCAAGGATAAATTTTGCATCACTTGAAAGAAAATAGATAGATCTTGACACATAGATCTAAGTAAAATAAAAAAAAACGGTGAAGGTTAAATATTAGATTGTTTCTTTTATATGAAAAATAAAAAATCAAATCATTTAAGGAGGAACATAGTTGAGAGATATTTTGAAAAACAGAAGTAGACTGTGGAGTTTGGAAAAAAAGATTGGGGTGAGTACAGAGAGGAGAGAATTGTAGAGAGTAAAATTATCTATCTATCTATCTATCTATCTATCCATACATACATACATACATCCAAACATCTATCATGAATATATATGCACATAGATGAACCTAACTCTTATGTATCACAAACATATACAAATAATGCTTCTTATTAAAAAGAAAGGGTTGTGGACATTCTCTGAACTATATATACACTAAATTTTTTGTCTATTTATCTTTTTTTAAACATTTATTTATTTATTTAGAGAGAGAG
>NDGM011197055.1:0-21147 GCA_002564305.1 Octomys mimax
CACCCCAAATTAAGGAAGGAAAGGTTTATTTAGCTCACAGTTAGTGGAGGTTTCAGTCCATACACGGCTGGCTCCACGGCAGAGTTGCACATGGAAGAGGGCAGCAGCTCATGGCGGTGGAAAACAACAAAGAGCAAAGGGCCATTTGGAGGAGAGGTGGCTGTGGCAGCTAGCAAGCCTCTTTTCCTTCCTTCTACTGCATTCAAGCTAGCTGCTCCAGGGCAGGTGTTGTGCTCACAGTCATAATCCCCGCACTGGATCATGAATCAGTCACAAACTCTAGAAGTCTGCCTCAATGACTACATGAGGCTTTGGGGGGACAACTCGACACAAACCATAGCAATTTATTTCCCATTTGCGTGTCTTCTTTGAGAAATGTCTGTATGTATATTACTCATTGTAAAATTAGGCTACAGGTCTGCTTTTGCGATTGAGGTATATAATCCAGACATGAACTCTTGGTCAACTGCATCTATTTTAAATGTCCCCCTTTTGTAGGTTGTCTCTTTACTCATAATAATTTCCTTTGCTCTGGAGAAGAATTTTAGTTTGGTCTTATCCCATTTGTCTATATTTGCTTTTGTTTTCTGCATTTTGGAGGTTTTATCCAGTAAGTCTTTGCCCATTTCCATGTCCTGGGGCATCTCCACTGTGCTTTTTCTAGCATTGTCATAGTTTTGGGTCATGTTATGCATACATTGCCGTGTGAACTACATCAGCACAGCTTAGGGGTAAGGCTGGGGGACAGCACGGGCTCCCTCATTCCTATCTTTCAGTTTCTTTCCTTACTGGAAGCCACATGGGGTAGAGAACAATGGCTTTAGATTAGTCTGCCTCTGTGATCTTGGGGCGAGTTAGTTATCTGTTTCTTCTCAGTGTCTTTGGCTGGCAAATGGAAATGCACTGTGAGAAACAAATGACGGGCACTTAGTAAGTGCTGACGAGGGGGCACTAGTTCTCTGGCTTAGTGAATAGGTGGTTCTTCCTTTCGTTCTTTTGCACATCTTCCTGCCACCCTTCATTAACTAGGTTTTCCAAGTGCCAGACCTGTATAAAACATTTCATTCTTTAGGGCCCAGATTCTGAAATCAGACATAAAGAATGGATTTTTGCCTATGGTTTTATTTCTTTGTAGCCCTCTATTCAGATCAGGCTGTACCACCCCAACCATGAAGTGTTTATTAAGCTTCTAGTATACTAAAGATGGTGGGGCATACAGTAATTAATATGATACACAGTTTGCCTTAGTCAGAAGATGGTATACTCTAGAAATAATTATTAGGTTGATACTGTATGTATGGTGAAAAGTAAATAAATAAAATAGTATGTATGGGGGTGACGTGAAAGGAGGGAGGGTCTAAATAGGAGTGTGAGGAAGAGAATTCGAGATAGTGCCAAGGAAAAGGAAACTTTGGAATAGAATAGTGGAAGTTGACAAGAGTGGCTTTCTAAGTGGAAATGGCAGAGAAGATCCAGATAAAGAGAAGATGTGGGGAAATGCATCAGTAGAGAAGAAGGCATCATTATAGAAGGCGCTCAGATGTCATTGGGGAACAGTAATGCTAGAGCTTCGCACATATGCTAGGCGAAGTGAGATTATGAGGCATAAAGGGAAGGTGTTATTAGTGATAGTTTTTAACGACAAGATAATAACTGTACCCTCAGTTTCATTAGCCAGGAAAATTTGAAAGCAAATTTGAAAGCTTATTTTAAATATGAGGTGGAGAAGTAATTTCCAATGAGCATACAATGAATAGCCATCCGAATTTAGAAGTGACAGAGTTTATGTCTGGATCTAACACAACTAGGTTGGGGCATTCATTTGAGGTTTCAGTGGCTGCTGGGGGACAGAGAGGAAGGCAGAATTCCATGCTTCAAATTCACAGGATCATGAAAAGAAGGACATGGAAACGGGAAGCCTTCAGAATTTTTGGAAAGCAAATTAAGCCTGGATCCTCTGAATACAGTATACAATAATAGAAATTTAGAGAAATGGCCAAATCTCTCCTTGTATCCAGTTTCCTCCCAATCAACTGACAGTAGTATATAGTTCTTCCTTAGAGGATGGTGCAGAGTTTAAATCATTCATAGTTTAAAGTGCCTGCTTAAGCAGAGCGCAGCGGCTGGGGTTTGGTTCTCGACATGCAGTGCTGGCCCTGCCCCCGGGGCGTGCTAAGACTCCGATTGAGACTGGGCATGGTGGCGCGCACCTGTAATCCCAGCACTTGGGAGGCTGAAAACAGGAAAAACACTATGAGTTCAATCTATGTAGTGAGACCATGTAGACCCTGCAGACCCTGTCCTAGGTATATTTAAAAAAAGAAAAATAAATCATTCATATGTGTAAAGTACCTACAGCAACCAATTCCTGGCACATAGTATGCATTATGTTAGCATTTACTAAGTAATTAGAAATAAGTTTAGGATAACTGTTGATCCAAAAGAGGGTACTCATTACTTTTCTCCTCTGGGTGATTATTTCCTGCTGAGGCATAGACTCACTCTGATAACCCTTTGTTTTAGTTGATATTTTAAATAAAATTATGGTATATGTTAGCTCCAGTTTTTTTGTTACAACTCAAGGCAGAGCTGCAATCAACACTGACACTATTTAGCGGAGCTGGAGACGGAAAATGTCATGCTTGCTCAGGAAGAAAACGGCTTCACATCTTACTTTCAGTTCATGATTATTTCATAACTAGTTGAATTGGTTATTTATAACACTATACAAGTTTTCGCTATAAACTCTGACATTTCTAGAGTACAAACTTTAATAAAATGATGAGTTCCATTGGGCAGCAAGTGAAAAAGGAAATCCTGAGCTGATGCTAAACCTGCTAATGACTTTGGGACAGTCGCTTTTCCTTGTGTTTTATTCCCCCAAATGTAAAGCTAATGAATTCAACTCCTGCATGAACTATTGAACATTTCTCACAACCTCTTAAATATTAAATACTATTGATATCTCCAATATATACAGGGGCAGTGGGCTTGTTTGGGTGGGCATGTGTTATCTTTACCCACTGTGGATCTGTTTGTTCAACTCAGATACATTTTGATAAAACTCCAGAGAGATTCCCTTTAAACACCTGGATAAAAATAAATAAATAAATAAAAAAAATAAACACCTGGGTAAGTTGATGCTACTTACAGATTGGCTATAATTCTAAAATACCATATTTTTTTCAAATAATAAGAAGTCTTTTGCATAATAAGCAAATATACATGCACATATGTGCTCACATGTACTAATATTTTACAAAGAGTTCGGGACTTTGGACCCCATAATAGATTGAGATTCTCTAGTAATGTGAATAGTCACATCTTTGCGCCTCTGTTTGCTAATTTCTGTGCTCCATCTTTTTTCTTCAACTGAGAGATTTTGGGCTCAAAATACAATGGTGGGGGCCAGGGAGATGGCTCAGTAGAATAAGTGCTTGCCTGGCAAGTGCAGGGGCCTGAGTTCAACCCCCGGTACTGTGAAAAAAAAAATACTAATGGTGACCACTTAGGATGCAAGCGCTCTTCTGTTTGACTTTTACTTTTGAATCACTGGCATTTGTCATTCTTTTTTACCTCTCTTCAAAACTGAGATAAAATAGAGAGAGAGAGAGAGAGAGAGAGAGAGAGAGAGAGAGAGCGAGAGAGAGAAACTTCCATTTTAAAAAAGGCTTCTGAAATTTCGCAAGCATCCTGGCATCACAGCGCTCCATGAATACTTAATCATCATCATTGAGACAGGAGGTTGGAGGAAAAAATCAGGTTGTGATATTTGGGAACAGCAGGTGTGGGAAGGAGGGTGTTGACACCCTCTGAAAATGCATATGAAATGTTGTGTGGCAGGTTCCCTCCACAACTCCCTGTCACCTGGGGTCCCAAACATGGGACAAACTTTAGGGAGTTAGAACTTTCTTGCAGTGCATCCCAGGGAGCGGGACTGGGCTTTGAAGGAACAACTTCTCCTAGACACCAACCTTCAGCATTTCTCTTGTGGACATTTATATAATCTTATCTAGACACTTTGCCTATTATTATTTTTTTTTCCTGCCTATGTATAAGGAGTCAGAGAAAGTACACACACCCAGCTAGGAGACTCTGGGATGGACACTGTTGAAACTGAATGCTCACGTAGAAACTCATCTCACACAAGAAGGAGCAGTGTAACCACAGAAGGTAGAGAGTCACCCACATGCGCAGCACTTTCCTCATGACCTTACCATGCTCTGCCCCCTGCCTCCCGCCCAGCACTGCAGGCCAACCTGTCTCACGGTGCCTCCTTCCATGGAATTGTTTCAGTCTCCAAGCTGTCACCTCCAGGGTTCTGCACAGGTTTGTTTGGATTGCAGTTCTCCGAATGACTTTTGCAGAAAGGGCAGAGGTGTAACGTTCTGTTTCTCAAACTTTCATGTATGTAGCTTCCCCTGACTGAGTTTGAAATCAGAGTGCTTCTTGGGTCCAGTCCTAGAGATCTTAATCAAGTAATCAAGACTGAAGCCTCAGAAGATGCGTTCGTAACATGAAATTCTCGGGCAGACGGTCAGGGATCGCCCTTACATCAAGTGCTTCCTTTGGGGAGAGGGATGGTTTTTCTGAACCTTACATGACAGGATGCCTGGAGATAAAGGGGAACCTTCAGATTGGAGTCATAAGGCAACAACTGTGGGGCTGGCTTTGACTCAAGTGATCACAGAGTATTATCACTGTGCAAAACTCTATGTGCTACAGGGACAGAAATAGGGGTGCGGCTGGTCAGGAATGAAGTCAAACAAGAGGAACACCCTTCCTTTCCCCATGTGATCCGCGCTGTCTGCTTGCTAACCTAGGCCGATCATGAAGGTAATAATCAGGGAACACAGCCCTGGCCTTGGAGTCCAGCATTTCCCTTCATTCCTCAGATGCCCCAAAAGATAATATATTCAAGATCTTCAAAAATGAATTCAGGTACTTAGGTTTTAGGTGAGGCTTAGTTTAGGTGAAGTCACTTGGGGTTGAGATCCTTGTAGGACCATGGTTACATGAACTCTGCCCACCCTAGAGTCCTTCTGTTGCCTCTGAGTTTGCAGCCTTCTCTCCGTTAGGTATCAGAAGAATTCTACGGGAGATTCCTCTCTGGCTCATGTACAGTCAGCAGAACTCAACTTCTTGAATGGTTTGTTGCTTCTATTGTTTCCCTGTTCCCTGCTATGCTATAGTATTGCCCTGAAAACCAGTCTGTAACCATGTTATTGATGTGAAAGTAATAATAACTTACTACTTAGAAGTACAGACCCAAACCTTAAAACACTCTCACTTTGAGCATATTAAACCCTGTACATTCTATTGATGAACAAACCAATCACTAGAGAGGGACACATGGCCGAGAGTGTACTTGCCTAAGCCCACTCAGAGAGACAGCGCACGAGATAAATGACTCTCCGTATGTCCACACCTGTATATCGCCTCCTCTCCTAAGCAGTGTTACTTCCTTGGAGTCTCTGTGTACAAAGCATATTTTCCCTACACTGTGATTTATCACCTATTCTATTCACATGTTTAAGACGTGTCAAGCTTCACCTGCCTCCTTTGATTTCTTCCTTGCTGGGACATGTGAAATGACTCAAGCCTATTACAGAAAACTTTGCATAGCAGAGTCAATGCTGATCATTTCATCATAGTGTAATTTTAAACGATCGGGGTCTCAAGATTCAAGTTGCATCTACTAGCTATGATGGCTTCATGCTTGGTTTTCTTTACAGCTAAGTAATACTCCATTGTATAAAAAATACCAAATCTTTTTCACCCATTCCTCAGGTGTGACTGCCAGTCTAATTTGACCATAGCATTGAACTTGGGGAACTCCTCCTCATGACTCTGATCATACAAATCCTAACCCTCTGCAAGGCATGAACTCCAGCACTTTTGCTGAGGGAGTACAAAATTGAGCCCAACCCAGACTACAAATAGATTTAGCAAGACTGGGTCTAAGGGGTGGAGACTTGGGATGTAGATAGTGTGGAGGCTCTGAGTCAATCCTCTGTACTACAACACATAAAAAATTAAAAAAACAATAAATAAGTAAATATAAAGAAATAAGTTCTTCCATCACTGTGTGTTCCAAAGGTGGTGAAAAGGGGACACAATCCAAAAAAGAATTGGTGCCGATGGGAGCCTGGAGCTTGGCTCGTCCAGCCTGTGCTCTGCAGCGGTGCTTCTGGTCAGCAGAGATGAGCCGTGATGTCTACCTGAGTTCCGCTCTAACGTCCTTTCCAGCTTTGTGATGTTGCGTGTACCAGTTACTCTGGGACAAGCCCTGCTTCTCCTCGAGCGCTCCCAGCAAGGAGGAGCTGAGGCACTGGTGCTGAGCAGAACCAGTGAGCCAGGTCCTGGGCGTGACTCAGATGCCTAATCTACCCCAGATGAGGAATGGTGACAGAGTCGGAGCCTGTGGCACACGTTCTGCCACTATGTGATTTCTTTGCATTTATGCTTGTCAGGAAGGGCGTTCCAAAGCCAGGCTGTAGCTGTGTGGAGTCCTCCTCTGCCAGTAATGACTGCTGCAGCCACACCATTGTTTATTTCTTCCTAGTCCTTCTCAGCTTCATTTTACTCTGGGGTATTAAATGTGTAAGAGTGCAGTGGGATGGGTTGTTGTATATAGTTTCCAAAGCCCAGCACCAAATGAAAATGCAGGCTTCTAGTTCAAGATGATGAAGAAGTGCAAGAGCATAGTGCAGAGCATTCCCTTGCTTGTGTGCAGGCTTCAGGTCCACAGAGCCATGCCCAGTGGGGCAGATGAGGGAGCAGGAGAGAGATCTGGGGTGCAGGGTGAGACACACTCTGAGACAATTGACGCCACACCATTATCTTAAACAAAGGCAACAATGATAAATCTTCACCATCTCTATAGAATGTGAAAAATCATTCCAATGTTACTCTAGCTGGGTGCCCAGACAGCTCGGACAGTGTGCCTAGGCTCTGGGAATCACCTATGTTTGCAAGGGACAAAGGCCAGGGCAGTACAAGTGATTCGCGGAAGGCTGCAGGGTGGTGGTAGAGTGGGAGCTAAGACGGAGGCTCTCACCTTTCATGCTAATGTTCTTTCTAGCTCTTTTGGTGCAGCCAAGTAACAATGAAATTGTTCTCTTTAATTGTGAGTTAAATTGGAACTCATGCATAAGAGGGAGATGCAGAAAGGGAAATGAGATAAATGATCACTGAGTGGAGCAAACAAAACAGTTTCGAGAGCCAAGGCAGTTTGTCTGTGTCCTGTCTGATACACAACACACAGCAAAGCAGACAAATGTCTGTGCAGCAAAACAAAACTGGAAGAAGCAGATATTTTCAAATAAAATATGCACATTTCCAACCAGCCTTGAGCTCATCTGATAAGGGACAGATTGTCCAGAGTAAATAGAAAGAGAAAGAAAGATGCTTTGGGCTGAATTTAGTCCTCTGTAAAAATCTAAGGGGGGCTTGCTGTTTCTCTCTCTGCAACCTGCTACCTCTCTGGCTGCAAAGTCTCACAGGGTTGTGAAAGAAAACAGAGTGGTTCAGATATTTGCTTGCTTATTCATCCATCCAGATATCCCATGTCTTTTGAGCACATGCTCTTGGCATTGTATTCTTCTAGATCCTGAAAAAAAAAAAGGCTGGGTAGGGCCTCTGCCTTTAAAGAGGGTAGACAGATATACATGGGGCCAGAAGGGTGTTTGTACTAGAGTATAATACTAGTGAATACATTGAATGTTACTGAAACTCAAGAGAAGGAGACATTTCTACCGCTTAAATTCCTCAACTCAGTTACCTGCCTGCATGTTTTCATTTGCCCCAGAGCCTGCAGCCTGTATCCATTCATCATTGCCGAACTCCTATTTCCCACAGAGTCGTGAGTGGGAATGAGGGGAGAGCTCCAGAGCTGGCACGCGATGTCCTTGTAGACAGGACTGCAGGACCCTTGCTGACGCACTTCTAGGGATCCATCCCCTTCTGTGTGATCCAGGCAGAGCAGAAAGGCCTGGGGATGAGGTGGGTCTGGGTCAGACCCGGTCATGGCCTATGTCACTTGTATTTCCTCCTATCTATCTGGTGACACAGGCAGCGAGAGAGCAGCCCTTCTGAGTCCAGAGAAAGGGATACCTGCATTGTTGCCAGCCCGTCACTCTGACCACATGCTAATAATGGCAGAAGGGGAGGATGTCTAATTAACACAGGCTTTCTAACCCAAACAACATCCATCTACCTTCTTTTTCACCCATACTAGGACTGAAGTAGATGGCTAAAGAGGGTAATTTTTGAAAGCTGTCATAGAAGAAAGGAGACAAAACACCAAAGGCAAAAGGATTACTGTTAGATGTCTCCCTAGCAAAACTGTTCTGTGCTTGTCTGTTCCTTGGTGGTTGGATGTATCATCCATCAGGAGATCCATGCATTTCTTTTGTTAAGAGTGGAGACAGATGTGAGGTGAATTCTCACCCCTAGTCTTGTGTTCTGCAAAAGCATGCTTAGTGTTCACATAAATACTTAGAATTTACAGTGCTCCTGCAACCTCCAGGATCTCATTTGCTTTCTCAACATCCAGGAAAATGAGTGTAATCTGTGCTACAGTTCCTACTGTACAGAAGACCGAACTGAGTTTCAAGGTAAGCTAAGCTACTCGCCTTTGAGGTCAGAGAGTGGCAGGCCTGGGACAAGTGCCAGGTGTTCCCTGTGGTGTCCTTTGTGCTGCTTTTGCTCCTGCTGGAAGAACTATGTCTGCTGCCCCAGTTTCTGCAAGCTGGAGTGTGTTTGGAGCTCAGCGTGAGTTGGGAAGGCACTTGGAGCTAGCTGCCACATGGACCAGCAACGCCTCTTCAGAATCTCTTGTTGTTTAAAATAAAACAGTTCAAGCAGCAGTGCATCACCTGGTCTCACACTGAAGTGACTGGGCTGGGAATCTAGCACCTCTCTGATGCTTACTCTTTCATTTATCCGCCACCCCAAGCCATCATAAAAACACTTGGAGCTGAGTGGGGACAGCATTTCTCTCTCAATTACTCCTAATTGTCCTGCAGTTGTGTGGTGTCTGAGTGCTTTGGCTGGGATACCAGTTCTGAGAAGTTCTCCTTACAGCCTTGAGGCTGTGTTGACAGAAGGGAGGCTATGGATCCGTTAGCTCAGGCAACTGGCTCAGGCGATGTCAAGTTGGCATTTATATCTGACTCTACCATCAGCATTTGTAGAAATCCTAGCTGTCCTCCCAGCCCAGGCCCAGCATTGCCTCCCTTCTATGAAGCCCCCTTGGAGTCCACCCCCTCCTTGGGTTGTCACAGCCCTTGCTCTGATCCTGTCTACAGTGTTTCTCCCTTTCTGGATGCTGCCGTCTTAATTCATGGACACATTTCATTTTCCTGAGCTCCACCAGAGACAGCATCTAGTTTGCTTTTCTGTCCTTGTCTCCTCAAAGAACAGCCAAAGCTGCTGCTCAGCAAACTATGTGTGGAATGCAAGCATCTGTCTCTTTTGTCTGTGGCATTGTGGAGGCAGTAAAAAGTCCATTTACTCCATTTACTCATGTGACCTTAGATAAGTTGCAAGTATCTCTGTCTGAGTTTCTATGGAATCTCCCCAGGCTTCCATATGCCTGTACAAAACACTATCCTGGGGTTGAGTATCTGTTCTATTTCTTTTTTAAAATAATAGAATCTAGTCACAAATTCCTTGGTGTGCCTTGATTTCTCCAGCTAGCAAATGAATACAATCTGACTATCTGACTTGGTGAGAATCTACTAAATAGCATGAAGAGTTGAAGATGAAAAATTGAAATTCAGCCAAAAACATTCACCACTCTATTTTCTGTTCCATCCTTCTTTCCAGCGATCCACCTACTTATGCAGTTAATACTTGATTTTTGTACTGACTCTGTGTAGAGCACACTTATTTGGATTTCATAATGTATTCTTAAGTTTCATTTTCATTTTTATCACTGTTGCTAAGTCAAGTTTTATCCTGGGCTCATTCTGATGAGCTTCCTTTCAAATTCTAGCCATATCTCTGAAGAAAAAAATGAAGTCCTCCATTTACTTGTGAGTAAGAATAAAAACCTGGAAGGAAATACAAAAGCAAAAAGAAATTCAGAAGAGTAAAATATTCATAGGCCAATAATTTGAAAACCATTATATAATGGATCACAGTTCATTAAATAGATACTAACTAATTTCTAATCATTCAATATACGTTGATTTGTTACTTCCTATATGCCAGGCATCGTGGGGTGTATGTGGGAGAACAGAATGTGGCCAGCACCCTCAAGGAACTCTCAGTCAAGTGAAGACGCAGGCTTACATAGAAAAATGTCCTGTGACAGGTACTGCAGAGGAAAGACTGAAGAGATACTGCACAAGTACATGTGTTTGTTCCTACACAATGCTCTATATGCCTTTTCCATTTGTGATTCAAAAATGATGCTGTTTAACCCCATAACAATCCAACAGGTCAAATTGTCACAAAGAATATCACCCATAGGAAGGTAGCCTTCAGGCATGAGTCTCATTCTAGCATCTTGGAAGCATACCAACATGGGGCATGTGTAGAAGACAGCTCCTGCTCACCCATGTCAGGATTCAATCAAGGAGGAACTTGGCAGGGAAATCCAGGGCTTCTTGTGGGAGAGGACTTTGCAGAGGTGTGTCGTTGTAGGACGAGAAAGTCCCCACCCACAAACCCAATTCCTTGCCTCTGACAGGTTGAGTTCCACCCTGTAAACAATTTCAACCCTTTTATCAGAAGCTTTGTTTGAGAGTGAGTGCGTAGCTGTACAGCCCACTTGGCAAGCTGAGGCTGTGGGTGTGGTGTTAGTACCAGGACTTTTTCTATTTGGCTTCCACGGAGCCAACCACACCTCCTCTGACCACTCTTGGTGGTCTGGCTCCCTTTGTTTTAAAGAGAAAGAAGATCCTTCTGGACCAGCTACAGCCTACTGAGGTAGGACCAGGGCTCTTGTTGCTGTTTCTGCAGGAATAGGGTTTCTCTCTATGACCTCTTTCCTGTTTCTAGGCTGGGTTTCTGGATGCCTCTAGCAAGAATTTGCAAACTTGTTCCAGGCTCAGAGTTTTGGATGACAGTGTAAGATTCCTTTATTCTTCCTTAGTGTTCAAGGTTGGTAGGCTTTGGCCCAGAGGTTTTCAGCTGATGTAGTGAATTGAATTTGATCAGGAGGGTAATAGGTTTTTTTTTCTTTTTTTTTTTTTTTTTGCGGAACTGGGGATTGAACGCAGGCCCTTGCACTTGCCAGGGGAGCTTTTATTCCACTGAGCCATCTCCCCAGCCCCCAGAAGAGTAATAGGATAGGCACAGTCTTCTCCATTTGGTGAATCAGTGAAATGAAGCGTGGTCAGATTTGCCCATCAGGAGAAGGACAGATGAGATTTGCTTCCCCTTTCTCTTTCCTTCTGCTAAAACACCCAGCAGGCCACTCTTTAATCTGAAAAGCTGAGGAAGTGCAAGGATTCTCTGAATCTCCCAGTGGCCAACAGAGTATTATGGCTTGGCAGGCACATTCAGAGCTGTAAGTCTGAATTCTTCTGAGAGAGACTTTGTGATTATATATGGGGCCTGCAGATAGGGCTGCTTTTAGGTAACAGCTGAGAGTGTATATGGGAAGGACTTGTAAATGTATAGTGATTTACAAAGGTGAGAAAGACAATGATGCAAAGCCTGATACAGCTCTGGATCTCTACACAGGAAGCTTTTAATTTGGGGCTGAGTGACACTCTCCTAGTGTCAGCAGCAGCGCTATGAGGAACCCGTCACAGAGGCCCTTTTAGCTTTCTCATCTTGCTGTGATACATGGGAAAGCAAATCTGATCGGGGGCGGTGGGGTGCCCCAAACCTTTTCAAGCTGATTCCTGCAATTTCCTCTCTTGACAGCTATCATCATATCACATTGTTCCAGTTTCAGGAAAATCTCATCATCAGTATTTATGTAGTTTAGTTTTTAAGGGTTATTTTTAGCTATCATTTCATCTTAATGCTCAAATGGTTATGTAATTCTGAATTATGAAAGGAAATCCTTCCTTGGAGAGATAGAAATAGAGAAAGAGACAGAGTCAGAGACAGATAGAGACACAGCTAGTCATAGAGACATGGACAGGGAGAGAGACAGAGACTGTTAGGACAGAGCTGGTATCCATTCCTGTACTGCAATGCAGTGGATGTCACTGCTACATCACCTTTGAGATTCTTTGTCTATTCTTAGAGTCTTTCTGGCTGAAAAGGTCCTGAAGACATGACTCAACTAATTACTTTATTCAAGGTAGAAAATTTGTGTTACAGAAAGATGAACTACTGTGCAGAATAGTATACAAACAGTGCTCCCGCAGGTGTAAATAAAACGAGGGTCTCCTACTGTTTTGCTGACTGTGGCATGCAACACACAAGGCTGGGCACTCTGAAGCAGCAACATTAACTACGCCATTATATGGGCTCCACACTGATGTCCTAGAAGACTCTTGTAATTAAAGGGGTTATCACTTTGGCCTTTGGTTTGCATCTCAGGGAAAGTCATTATTCTCCAGAAATAGGAGACTTTGCCAGCTAAGCTTCTTTCTTTTGACTTGGTTCTTATGGAGTATCTGGGTCAGCCAAATCAAGGAACTGCTCACTAGTTGTAGAATGGGGAGACTAGTATGAAGAAAAGTCATCTTAATTTTCTTCACTCAGGACTTAAAAAAAAAATCTTTCAGGGTCTTTTCAAAAAGATGCCGTTCATTTCAATATTTTCAGAAAGTGAAAACTAATTAGTTTTTCATTAAACATTGTAGAATTGAATGGCACAATCAAGTCTGCCTTTCCACTTCATCCAGCACTAGCAGTCCAGTGAATCTAGCATGCACATATGTTTTGTTTGGGCTTCAGTATCAAACAGAATCAAACTAGTATTTGGTGCATTCAAATTCAAGGACATTTCTTATAAAAATCCAGATTATCATTGTGTAAGATAAGGAGCTGCGGTCACAGTGGGTCCACATTTCCCTAAAGATAACACATCAGTGGGGGCTGGGCAGTCTCTGCTTATCGTAGAGAGAGTGTGCATCCTTAGTCCTTCTTGGCCCACGTGTATTTTACTTAAGCTGCGAGATGTTTGAATTTGTCCCAAATGAGCTATTCTAGTCTCTCAGGTGCTAAACTTCCCTTAAATCATTCTCTTTCAAATCTCACTAGATCAGTGTCATAAAGAAGAGGCAAAGTTAATTCTTGGGCCCTAATCTTTCATTGCTTAAGCGGTAGGGAGAAATAAAGTGACTTCTTCGGAATAAACCAAATACTTAGAATATTTTCTTGAGCTAAATATTAAGACACAGTCATATGAAAGCAAAAGATTTAAGGAATCTAATATTCTCCTAGAGTAATCTCTAGGAAACTATAAGAGAATAGGGAAGAAGGATGACACTTTTGGAGTAATGCCCTTTACTTGAGAGATCAGTTGAAGAGTGAAAAAGGAAAGGATGATATATGATAGCACATAGATAGCAGCACAATGCTCTGAGTGTCAAAGAATATAGAACAAATTGCTGAGATAGTGGGAACTAGGCCAATGATAAGTTTGCTACCAAGCACTCACTAGTATAATAATCACCCTGTGTATATTATGGTCTATAAAATCCTAAGCTGAAAGATTTAGGGATGAAATGCACTGACTTTTCCCCAAAGGGGCTTCTACCTGGGTTAGAAAATATGTATTCAAATGACTACAGCACAAGGGAAAAAAAGATGCAGTGTGAAAGAGGAAACCTAATGCCTTGGTTTTGGTGAGTATGGCAAGTGGGTAAGCTTCCTTACGAGACAGAAAGAAAAAATATTATTTCAACTGGGCTTTGGACAGACAGCATTGAGAAGTCTCCAGTAAGAGTTTAACAAACTTACAAAGTACTGCTCCAAATGTACTTACAGGCTAGAAAGCATTTGCCATTTTATTACAGGGCGAGCCAGAGTAAAATAAACCTACGGTGGAAATCTGGGTGCTGAACGCAGACAGAAGGTTTCAGGTCAAGCCCAAGTTGGTGAATCTAATGAGCCTTAGAACTATTGACCAGATCGCCATTGGTCCAGGATCACAGCCCTTAACCTGCAGAACTTGGAAGTAGCAAACTATCTAGTCAGGTGTATTTTACTTCTGTTTTAATTTTCCAGGAAAATTATTGCAATCCTGCTGCTCTGCTCCCAGGGGGAAAGAATGTCCCAGCTGTGTAATCTTCCATAACAAACATCCTTGAAAACATCATTAGTATGTGATTGATTGATCCAATATGGCTCTCAATATTTCTGGTGGATCTCAGGGAAAGTTCCCACCTTACGCAGGACTCCACTGGTCAACCTAGCAATGCTTATAAAATCCCAAACATCAAGGTATTTGGTAAATAACCAAAACTTTCTAACTTTTATGAACATGATTATGTGTGGGATTGCTGCAGACTTGTAGCTCATATATCTCATAGTCTATGCTGCAAAGGTCAGTAGGAGGCATAGTAATATGAAATATTTGAACAAGATTCATGCTTTCATTCTATTTATTGAACATCTGTTCAATTAAAACATCTGTTCAAGTTTTTTTTTTTTCACACAACACTACCTTTTGAAAATTAGTTCCAGGTTTTGAAAATAAGGATTAATTTTTTTTTGTAAAACTTGCAAGTAGTTCTAAAAATAGTAGTGAGCAAAAAAGAATATTCCCTGCTCTCAGCAAGAGACATTTTGGTGAGACAGGAAAAGACAAAGCAATTGATAAAATATATAAGAGATGTAAAGAAAAATAGGACAGGAAATGTCATGAGAAAGAATTTATGGAGAGCTGAGATTTTTGGAAAGGATACCGAGGGAGGAACAAGCATTTTTCTTATGCCAAAGTTTTAGGGATATGACAGAGCCAGTCATGTAGTTACTGGGGAAAATAGCATCTAGGTGGCTGGAACAGCATGTGTAAAGCCTCGGAGGATGGAAGCTGCCTACCAGCACCTTTGATGGATAAAACTGAATTTGTCATCAGCGTGCTTGTGGTATTTACAGAACTTTCATTAAATGTGATCACAAGCTAAGATGCAATCACATGGCAGATTTCTGAGGTGCTGCAGTGCTTTGGGGTGATGCAGGTGAGCAGAACCCAGTCAGTGGTATAACAAATAGGACAGGGTGTGGTAAGAGGCCCCACACCAACAGAAGGAACATTCTTATCACTAAAATCATTTAGGATCCCCAGAACACGGAAATAATGGGAAATTTTGGTGATGTCTATATGGAGAATTTATACCTTTATTTTCTGTACCTTGGTACTGGCCACCCTCACCACTAGCTTTGGCACTACTCCCCTCTGCTTCTGCTAGAACCGAGAAAGGAGATGGAGAAGAAGCGGCTGTAACGTGCTAGCTAAATATGGAGAGTCCTGAGAACAGGTGGGGCAGCCACCCAGCAGGACAGTGTTGTTCTTTGTGACAGATGCTGCTGAGAGTCGGAGTCAGATGGCTTCTTAGGAGCAGAGCGTGTAGAACTATAGTTGGAGTATTGCAGAGCAAAGAGCTGAGCAGGCACTGGACAGGGCTGACAAAAGGGTCTCTTTTGAGGAGCTTTGGAAACAGATGGAAACTAAACTCTAGATGGCAGGGGAAGTAAAAGTAAAATATTTCTTTTTTATATATAAGGTGGGATAAAATTGAGAGCAATGTGTTTTCCTAAGGATTATAACTTGATAATGCACATACATAGGGCGTTTTATTTAATCTATTTACCCACCCTGAGAGGGTATGGTAAAGGTTATCTATCATCTTACATTTATCAGGTGAGGTTCAGAGGTTTAAAGTTACACAACAATATAATGAATAGAATTTTAACCTAAGTTCTGAAAGTCATGTTCATGGTTCTCACTACCTTTCTCCACCGAAGTACTTTCAGAAATGATACATAGATTTAGAATCCTGCAGACCTTTCACTTATCTAGTGCTAGGACTTTTTATGAGTCTTGGGGAACCCAGAGTTTCCAGCAATATCTCTTGAGACAAAGGTGCTTTTTGATCAAATGTAGTGTGTGTGGAGCCCTGAATGGAACTAGAATGTGGTGTCTACATCAACAAAAACTTGTAGTATTGGAAAGAATTCCTTCTGTTGGGGTCAGTGAAAGGCTCCATGTTGAGCCGTTTATGGATCAGAGGATGGAAGTGTAGTTTCTCATTCCTTCACACTTGGGCTGATCAGTCTCTTTACTAGTGAAGTTTTGTCCTGCTACCAGCATCTGTGGTACATTGTATGTTGTCTTCTTTCTGTACATTTGAAGATCGTACACACGGACTAATCTTTCTGTCTGCAATGAACTCCAGTTTTACACTTCTGTGTCTCCAACTGAACTAATTCCCCAGTTGGCATATTATCTAGATCCGCCGTACCAGGGCTTGTTATAATAAAGGATACATTGCAATACATATTATTTTAACTCAGCCCTGCATGTCCAGAATAAAAATCTTTGCAGATCATTTTTCCCTCCCCGGAGGATGCTGTCATTTTTCACCAAGGCTTTCCTGAAAGACAAGCTTTGTAGAGTGAAACCTTACCCTCTTCTCCCTGCAGCAGGCTGCACTGTGTTCTTGGTGTGTCCCCAGGGGGTTGCCTCCTGGGAAGCCTCTTATGTGGCTAGGCATCCGACAGCTCAGCAGCGTGAGTTTCTGTGGCACATCCAGAATGCTTCCATGCTCCTTTCTCAGATTACTTTACATTGGTTTATTCCAGCTGTCTTGTCATTATCTGTTTGCAGGTTTGAATCTTCCACAATGTGCTTCCCGAGGGCAGAGATTGTGTTTGCACGGGGTCTGCTCATCTCTGCCTCTGCCATTCCTGAGCACAGGCCTCAGCCCAGAGCCTATTTACCCAAAATGTGTTTTAGTTAATGAGTTAATAAGACACACTCTTATGCCATTTCTAATAGCTCTAAGGCCAGGCACAGTGGTGCCTGCCTGGAACACCAGCACTCAGGAGGCTGAGGCAAGAAAAATCATTGTGAGTTTGAAGGCAGCCTGGGTGACATAGTGAGCTCAAGGCCAGCATGAACGATATAGTGAGAGCCTGTTTCACTCCTCCCATCCCAGTAGAACAGCTCTAAAGAGGTTAGTTCATGTCACAAAGGAAACAGCTAGTGTACCCAAATTCAAGATATTCTTGTATGAAGAGCTAAGTAATCAGGCCAATCAAATGTAAACCTCAGAACCCAACCAGGATGGCTTATTTTTCTCTTGAGTTAGAGATACGGAAACTTGTATAAGTAATGTATATGTTTTGAACATTTGACATAATCATTATCCATGCCTATACTCTCAGAAGTATCAGTACAATTAGTAACATCTGCTGATATCATAAACATTTGTTCAGTTTTTAGTGTACATAATTAATGAATTCTTTTTGACTGAAAACATGAAGATGAAACTAAAAAGAATGCCCAAATACATATATAGAAAGTAATCTTTCAATCTTACAAGTTTAGAAAAGTAGTGCCATTTAAAACAGTTAACAGGGCCAGGGAGATGGCTCAGTGGAATAGTGCATCCCTGCAAGCATGAGGGCCTGAGTTCAATCTCCAATTCTGAAAAAAAAAAAAATCAGGCATCGTGGCTTACTTCTATAATTCTATCACTCAGAAGGCTGTAATCCCAGCGCTCAGGAGGCTGAGGTAGGAAGATTTTTGTGAGTTTGAGGCCACCTTAGGCTACAAAGTGTGCTCAAGGCCAGCTTGAACTGCATAGTAAAAGCTTGTCTCAAAAAGACAGGAAATAAATAAAACAAATGAAAGACTGACATTTTTAAATTAAACACTGAATTAAAATTATTTAAGAATTAAAAATTGTAAAACCATGTTCTGATTTTGGGAAAATAAAATTTTGTAGGGCCAACCAGATAGCTCAGTGGAGTAAAGCACCTGCTTATGCAGACTCAGGGACCAGCGTTTGATCTCAGTGTGCCATGCCAACTCCACCCCTGGGGCACTCTGAGACAGCAATTGAGACTGGGCATGGTGGTGCATGCCTGGAATCCCAGTGTTTGGGAGGCTGAAAACAGGAGGATCATTACAAGTCCAATCTGTATAGTAAGACTCTGTAGAGCCACAGGGTCTACATAAAAAAATAATAAAATTAAATTAAATTAAATTTCATGCATTTCACTGAATTTTAAATGTGCAGAACATTTTTGAGATGGCAGAGTAGAACAATTTGTGTATATACACAAAAGCCCCCAAAATCTAAATATACTTGTTCTAGCATTTGCACCACTAGAAAGATATTTAGGAAGAATTTAAGACTTAAACACTTTTAATTATAAAGATCTTATTATGTAACCAAGTAGAGGATAAGCAATTAACAATAGAGAATAAGTTAACTAAATATGCATGATAATATTGATGGGATGCTGTAGGGATTTATTTCTAGCTTTATTGAGAAATAATTGATCTACAAAATAGCATATATTCATGGTGTACAATGAAATATTTTGACATATGTATTCCTCGTGGAGTGACTACTACATCAAGCTAATGAAAGTATCAATTACCTCACTTAGGTTTATATCTATATATAAACCATAGAAGTACATTTTATACATATATACATATATGGCGTACTTGTATGTGTGTGGTGCGAACATGTAGGATCTACTCCCTTAGCAAGTTTCATGTACAAGGAAGTTATTTATTTATTGAGTAGTGTAACAAACTCTAGCATGAGGGGAAGAGAGTTGAGGCAGGAGATCTTTGCTCAACCTCGAGCTCTATCATTTACTACTTGTCTGTGGGAAGTTCCTTAATCTTCTAGGCTCAGTTTCTTAACGTGAAAATTGTGGATAATTATGGTGTCCAAGGTCTAGGGATGTCGTGAATAAGTCAGTCCAGGTAAAACAAAGTGCTTAGTGAGTTTGCAGCGCTCAAGCATTGCTGCCTTTGTCAATGTTATAAGCCTTTCACATGTCAACTGTGAAAGCAGGTGCGCGAAACCATGTATGCAGCGTAATACTAATACTGAAGTAGAAAGATAATATTGTGAAGTGAGAACATAATATTGTGAACAGATAAATTAAATTCTAATGAGTATACATCAGAATCACTGTATGTTTTCATTTTCCTGAATAGTGATCTTAAAGGAAGATGTCTCTTCCTTCATTTGCTATTGTGTTTAGTACATGATAGAGTGAGAGAAAACATCATTCACATCCCCTGCTTAATTCCATGTTTCTGCTATCTTCAGCCCTTGTCCTCCTGTCATTCCTGTATGGGGTACATCAAGAGCATTTGAAGAGATTTAACTGGGAATCCAGTGAGTTCTGGTGTTCAGGGAAAACTGCCTTTAGAGATGGGACTGAACTGTCCTGGTAGCCTAGTTGATGGGCTTAAAAAATGAGCATAAGTGTATAGCTCAGTTGTAGAACATTTATTGGACTGCAGCAACCAAACATATTTCCATTTCCGAGAGATAAGGTAATCTCTGACCTAGGTGTCACCCCAATAAGACCATTGCATCACTATTATCTTCAGGGAGAGCTCTCCTCTGGCTTCCTTTTTATCTACTGTCTGAAGGGCACCACATTTTATTCTTGTGTTCCCATAAATTCCATGTATACACATAGGTTTGCAATTGTGATATGTATTCGCTTGGTTCACCTCCAGGAAACAATAATGTTAAGGTTTTTACCCCTCTGTCATAAGGATAGAGCTGGGGAGATGGCTCAGTAGAATAAGCACTTCCCTGGCAAGTGCAAGGCCCTGAGTTCAATCCCTGGCTTCCCCAAAACAAAACAAAACAAACAAACAAACAAAACCAAAACAAAAGGATAATGTAGGCTCAGTAAAAAGAACACTGTAAAGTCTAGAAAAATGTAAAACTAAAAAATAAAAATCATCCATGGCTCAGCTATAAAGAAATAGTCTTTCATAACATTTTCATACATGTGATTACAATGCATAGTGAATAAGTTTTTAAAATAATTTTGTTCAAAAACAAATAGCAATAACACAGGTGTGAATAATTTTTAATAATTTTAGTATGCATTGTTTCATAATGATATAAGTTAGGTGTCAATTAATATCTATATACAGGATTCTTCATCTTTTATTGATTCATCATTCCAGAGATAAGCCCTATTTTATAGTTCAGTTTATTAATTTCTAAAATTTTTCTTTGCTTTTTTATAAGGACTTTGTATTTGAAAATAAAGCCATAGGGCATGTGTAGCTTGAGACTTGACATTTTCATTTAGCATTATGCTTTTGAATCTTTATCAGCATTTAAGGTTTTTCAAAAATGTGACTTTTAAGGGCTATGTTATAATTTATTACAGTCTTGTTCATAAAGTAGGATTTACACAATTTTAAAAATAATTTAGGATTGATGCTTACTTTACTCTTTCTCCCCTCTGCTAAACCCTACACTATGTGTAAGAAGATCCATTTTTAGTTCACAATGTAATTGTGGTACCATAATCACTGGACAGAGATAAAATCTTTGTGCTGGCTGAACGTAATACTAACAGGAAGCTTTCCCTACATGAAGAACTTCAGGAAGTTACTGCTGAGTTATGTCAGAGATACATTCTGAAGCAATGACCCACTGTAATGTGGTTGGTGGGATTACGCGGGAAACTAATTTCTTTAATCAGATCTAGCTGGACAAAGCCCCTGCCTAGGGGGGTCAGTTTTCTCTGAAGTGCTTATTTCATTGGATGCCTGATGCAGGAAGTTTGAAGTCAGACCGGAAGTTCCTACCATGCCATGTTTTTTAATCTGGAGGTGGGTGAGACAAGGGGTGGAGGAGTAGAGGATAAAGATGGGATATGTGTATGTACCAATTCCTCATGACAAATGCATTTATTATGAATCACACAGGCATTTTTATATGGGAAAATTTAAAATCAAGGAACGAGGTTAAACAGAAATCCTAGTCACTTGTTCTCATCGATTTCCTACGCCTGCTGCTCTTAATGATCTACTTTTATGTAAACATACTACTAAAACCTATAAAATTTTGATGTGTACTGGGATAAAGGTGATTAAAAATTGTATTTCAGCTCTTTAGGTCTTTTTCTTTTTGTATTTTAGGGAAGGGTCTACACGGTGTTCAGGGTCTCACTATTAGATTGGACTCGTAGTGATCTGCCTGTTTACAGCCTCCCAAG
>NDGM011197061.1:0-27419 GCA_002564305.1 Octomys mimax
GAAGGAGGAGGAGGAGGAGGAGGAGGAGGAGGAGGAAGACATAGACAGGCTCCCTGCACAACGTGCAAGCCACTGAGAGCAGGAACTTAGGGGAGCCTGAAGCGGCCAAAAGCAGAGGCAGAGGCTGCAGCGCAGAGGAGGCGAGGAGGGTGTGTGCCTCTCTTTCTTCCTGCTCAGGGCCACAGCCTCTCTGCATTCTCCAGCTCTCTGATCCTGATTAGAACTGATCTTCCCAAGAGACAGAGGCACTGTGCTACTGGTTCTGCTTGTAACTTCTAGAAGCATGGCCATTTGCCACCTGCTTTTCTCCATGACATAGGGATGGAAGGAAGCATGGCAGCACACCCCTCACTTGATAAGCAATATAGAGAGAAGATAATAATGAAAACCTGTGAGCGGCAGTGACTTCGGGAAAGGCAGAACAGCGCTGTCACAGCAGATGTGCGGGCCTTGGGAGCGGACGCCGCGCTACACAGTGCTGGGGAAGGCAGCAGTCTCCTCATCCTGCTTTGCTCCCCGGGAGACAGCCCCTGCCTCAATTGATTGCCCATTGATGGCGGAGGATGTACCGCCTCCCCGAAGGGCTGGTACTACCAGGGAGACGGCTGCCTCTTCTCCCTGAGAGCCTCACAGCAGGTGCACATCCCACCTTCCCCGGGACACGGTGATGAGCTAACTTTTCTCATCATTCAGACATCAGCTATCTTGCTGGATTATCTGTGCTGCAATGGTCCCTGAGGAGAGGGCCAGAGCCACGCACTTGAGGCCGGCTCACAAGGACTGAAGTACAGTTAATTGGTCACCTGGCTTCATGTCTCGGTAGCACTCATGGCCATCCAAATCTGCTCCTGTTTTGATGTGACAGTGGATTTGTTTTAAGGGACACCTTCTTGATTTGGCTTCCAGCTACAGCGATACTGCTGGGGCCTCACAGCCCCGAGGCCTCATTTTATGGCTGCCATTCAGCATTCCAAGCGCTCTGTACAGCGCGGGGTGAAGCCACGCCTTCAGGAGTAGGACACTGAGGGACACGCGGCCCAAGCTTCTGAGGCTGACACCCTCTGAGCCCAGGCCTTCTGATAATTACCACGGAGGGATATTTATCTTAGGAGTCTTGCCTGCACCTTTGTTTCTTTCTCTACTGCTTGTTTGGTGACCCAGAAAATTTTACCATCCTCGCAAAAATAAAGGAGTGTCAGGTCTTCTTGCAGTAAAGATCCCATTCCTCATCAGGGAAATGGAAACCAAATTAGACTTTGTTCTGCAACTCAAAAGCAAACCAACAGGAACTCCCCTGCCTCTGGTTGGGCTGCCTCGTGTGGCACCCAGAGCACCCCACTGTTGTACTCCCTGCCTGCAGGAGCCAAGGGGGATGTGTGGGGGCTAGGCCTGTGCTCCAGAGAACAGAAGGCCCAGGTTTCACAACACCTTCCTCCTCGCCAGCGTTGGTCCTTAACATGCCAGGGAAGTCAGCACCCCATGCTTGGGCCTCAGCCCTCAGAAGCCTAATTCTAGGGCTCACCTCCCATGAGTGCAGGGTAAAGGCTGTGCGACTCGCATTCCAGGTACAGGAAGAAAGAAGCGAGCGTGCAGAAGACCCTGAGTTTCCACAGCATTCTGCTGTTTACAAGGGGCAGCCGCAGGCATTGTCTCCTGCACTCCTAAGGCCTACCCGGGTGTAACCACGGATGAGTCGTGCAGGCCAGGATGGTCAGAGGCACTGAGTCATTAGCCCGAGGAAGTTGCTAGCATGGCCAGCACTTGCAGCCAGCTTATACTTCTTGGCAAACCCACACGACTTGACCTCATCCCCTTGTCTCCGTATCCTTGACACTAGGAACTCAAGACTGCTTACAATTCATACTGTGAAAACATAGCTCAAAGTTGACTCAGAAAACAAAAAGATTTAGACAAGATATGATGTCTGCATCTTGTCCTCTGAGTAACTACTTGGAAGACAGCAATATGCAATGTATTGTTGTAAATGTCCTACTAACCTGTTTTGAAACTGTTTTATCATTATTCTATCTTTTTTCTCATTAAAATGAATAAAAATTATAAAAAAAGAAAAGAAAAAGAATCAATTATTAAATGCCTACATGGCATATTGTGTGATTTATATTTCTCATTATACCAAATAACATATTAATAATGACTCCTAAACAATTAGTGTTTAGGTAGCGGGGCGGGGTCCTCACCCCGCGGTAGGAGAGGACTCTAAGGTGCCCAGTATCTGTCCCCTTGTCAGCAGGGAGAAGTCTTTTGAGGCCCACCCCAAGGTCCTCCTGCTGCTCAGAAAGCCTGGGGCCCAGCTCTGGTCCCGTGAGGCGCCAGTCAGCACAGAGCAGGAGCAGCCGGGCACCAAGCGGAAGTGACTGCAGTCAGGCGGGCGCCGAATTAAGGCCCCAGGTAGGGAGAAGGAAGCTGTCAGGCAGCTGGGACTGTGCGAATACTCTGCCACCTTAGTCCTGCCTGGGTTTATAGGGCTTCAGGGAGTTTGGCTCTCCCAGTAGAGGAGACTCAGAGGCAAAGACGTTTTCCTGACAGGCATCCGGCGGAAAACTAATGGCTGAGCCACTGCGGTAGGTGCTAAGGACGCGGAGAGGCAGGGCAGCACCTGCCGCTCCAGGGCCTCGGGCTAACGGGCTACAAACACGGGCTAACGGGCCTGAGGACGCCAGCTGCCCCTGTGAAGAGGCACGGCGATGTACCGTGGCTCACCAGGCAGACGCTGCTCCTGCTCTCACTGAAGCCTGAAGGCGTGGCGCCCTCCGAACCGCTCGCTGCACGCTGCTCGGTCGCTCGAGCGCCCCGGTCACTGGCAGGAGGCCCTTTGAGGATTACGAATCATTACCTAGACCGCGTTATTAAGTGGGAAAAATACGCCTTGATAGAACGTGACTGTCTGTTTCCAGGGGCATCACAGTCCCTGGGGAACCGAGCTGCACGGCACAGGGGGACAGGGCTGACGCGGAGAGGGCAGGAATGCGGGTGCCGGGAGTGCACTGCTCCTCACAACGCACACGCTAAAGGGGTCGTTTATCTGACAGGGCACGAGCAGTATCTGGAGACAACTGTCCAAATGACGGGCACTGCTGAACCTGCGTGTGTGTTGGTGTCTGACACTAAAGATCCACAATATGGGGGATGGTTCAGTTTGGAGCTGAAGTTCTCCGGGACATAAAACTCACCCATTAATGCATTCTCCCTCACAAGGAAGCTAGCTGCTGGGGCACTGAGGCTATCTCTGTTACTTTCTAATATTTTCATACCGGGTCTAAACATTTATCCCGATATCGTTAGCAATTCCAAGCCCACATTTCATCAAAAGGATATCAATAAAAGACAGAACGGAGGGTGTGAAAGAGAAAGGAACATTTAAGAAAGGAAATACAACTTAGGAATAAGGATAATGGTGTTGTTTTGAGGGAATTTTTGAGTAAAGGAAGAAAACTTGACAATCTTGAGAACTTCGCTGCATGAGGATGCAGTGGGGGGTGTAATTCACATGAGATCCTGTATCTGGGGTAGAACTTATTTATTTATTTATTTTTGTATTTTAGTACAAGGTCTACAGGGTCTTACTACATAGATCAGACTCTTAGCGATCCGTCTGTGTTCAGTCTCCCTTAAACTGGGATTACAGGCGCACACCACCACGCCCGGTCTCAATCGCCATCTCAGCGCACCCTGGGTGTGGGGCTAGTACGGCAGGCTGGGGATCAAATCCCTGGCCCCTGCATCTGCCTAAGCCAGGACTTTAATCTGCTGAGCTATTTGGCTGGCCCATATGGGATATAATTTAAATCCTGACAAGAACCACAACTTTGTATTTTCTAAATTAAAACACACACAAAAAATGAACTATTCGATCAGCATTCCTTATGGGGAGTTTTCTCTTTCTTGTTTTGCTGACACGAGCAGGCTGAGACAGCAACACAACAGAAGTTGTGGGAAAACCCAAGGAAAGTGATTAGGAAAACAGTAAGAGCTTCTCACGGTCTGTGCAGCTCTCTCAGTTTATGGGGAAGATCAAAGCCATGGCCTTGGCGCTGGAAGATGGGGTCTGCTGCCACGATGGGGACCTGGCTTCTCTGGGGGCCCTGTCCTAAGGCCCGTGGCGAAGCAGCAGAAGACAGCGCTGGTCTGAAGGAAGGCCACCTCTCTGCAGTCACCTCCTGACTGCCTGGGAGGCGGAGTGGGCGGTGAGACAAACACACTTCATTTCAAGAGTTAAATTCCCCCTCAGCCCGCTTTTAGGGAGCAATCCTAAGAGGTAACCCTGTGCCACAACCACCGGCTGTGCAGAAGCATGGCTGTTTCCTAGGGATGTCAGGCAATGGCCCCAGCAATTATTCCTGGGGAGCTGAAGCGCAGAGCCACGCAGCCCATCGCCAGAAACTCCCAACACCACAGGGAATCAGAAGTCACAAAAGCCAGCTTTAATCAGGCTTGATTGTGGCAAACAGCAAAACATACACAGCTGAAGCGCAGTATCTTATTAATCGTCACCAGTGACCCAGGAGAGGGTGCTGATCGTGCCTTGTGCCTCTCTGGGGGTGTCTGTACACAGTTTTGCTGCTAACTCAAATACGGATTAGATGTGAGGAAGAACAAAAGGATCAGGAGGATTTCTAGGCAGTGCAATCTTTTACAAAATGACATGGCTATGGAGGACGAAGATAATGCTCTGCAGAATTCTAATTCTGACCCTCTTCTGAACAAGAAATCCAATTTTAATAGCCATCACCCAGTGAAATGGTCATCCGAGCAGAGCTGCGGGCTGCACACAGGCCTGAATTTGATTAGACAGCATCCTGGGAAAGGACTCGTCTGCTTTTGTCCCAGAGTGCTTAAGTCTGCTCATGTCTGTCAGGTCTGGGGTATTCTGTCGGACCTTGTATTTCTGCAAAGCAACACAGCCCCGCATGCTGTGACCATGACCTTCCCTTCCAAACACCTTTCATGTGAAGTGTCTGGTTCACCTGGGCTCACTGTAACTGGATGTGTCAACTGCTATCCTTCTAAAGGCAGAGAAGCAGTTCAGCTATCCAAAAGGAAGCGCATGAACAGATCTGATGAAAGCCACACAGCAGAGAGAACACCCTGGCCCAAGAGACAGCATCAAAGAGAAAAGAGCAGGACTTTGGGCCTTTCTATTCTTTACCTTTCATTCTCCTTCTTTTGTCTTTAAGCCCTATCCCCTAAAACTCTTAATTTACCTCAAGATCTCTGCTTTTCCTCTTCCAAACCTACATGCAGGGAAGCACCTAACATGGGTCACGGGTCAGATGGGCCATGCTCAGAAGCGGTTCCTTCGCTAGTCAGATGGTACCTCTGGACAGGGCACGCTCCTGCTCTAGGTCCCCTGAGGCTAGGCATTCCAGCTTCCTTCAACTGCAACATAAAAACTAAAGTCAAAATGCCATCAACCACAGTCCCTACCCCTGCCTCCCCCCATGTTCTGTCTAAAACTGGAAATTCATTCCTTTGGGAGGTATGGCTCTGGATTTTCTTTGGAACACTACTTATCAAGGGATGGGTGATAAATGCAGAGGTGCCCAAGTCAGCAATAGTTGGAGCCCTAGTGTCGACAGCAGTGATCCATGTTATCTTTCTGAAGGACCACAGCTGTAATGCCTTTACTCCACATGCTCTTCTGACAATGTGATTTGACACACCTCCCCCACCCAGGGTGGAATCTATGTTCCTGCCCCTCAGAGCAGAACCTGAACATGCGCCTTCTCCAGGGGAGAGGGGAAAACCGGGAAAAAGATGTTCTTCCAAGCTGAAGTCACAGAAAGGATACGGTTCTCGCCAGGTTTTCTCTTTGCAAGCATCCCTGCTTGGAACCCAGTCATCATAGTGTGAAGAAGCCCATCACACAGGAAGAGACCACACGTACACATTCTGGAAGACGGCTCCAGCTAAGGTCTGGGCTGGCAGGCAACAACCACACATGCGCATGCGCAGCCTGCTGATAGCCCCCTATCTGCAGCCTGCTTTGACAGAAAACCGAGGGAATCCACTCCAGCCTACACTATGGCAAAATAAGTGCTGTCACTGTCTTGGGCAACGAGCTGTTGAGTAACCTGTTACACAGTTACACTACCTGGGGCTTGTACTGCCTGCGCTAAACTTCTTCCCCAGGTCAAGATGTATCTCCAGAAACACTACCGACCCAGTGGCTGAGCCCTGGGCAGTGACAAGGCCGCCTCCTCTTACTCCTTCAGTGCTCCCTCTGCTAGGGGACAATGGGCAGCAGCCACCAGGTACCTGGAGATTATATTTGTTCCTTTAACCACATGAAATTTCTGCTTTTCTGTTCGACCCATACAAACATCAACTTATATATTTTGTGTAACTATTATAATCAAGGAAAGTTTATATCACCAGAAAAATCTTCCTTTACTTTTTTCTCTTCATCTTGCCACAGCTCACCCCCTTTAAGTGTTTACAACACATTATTTGAGAATAAATCTAAGATGCAAAAACCCATAAATTATGGCCAATTGTCAAGGTACAGATAACACACTACAGAAGAACAGTTTAATCTTAAAACCAAAATCTCATCATACTAGACAATGCTACCAGTGACCAGCACATCCCAAACTGAAAGAAGCAGAGTAAAACTATTTGGAAAAGAACACTTTTATAGAACGAAAAGTCATTAATTATTTTTTTACACCTGTCCTCAGCCATATTCTCTTCCTATAAGATCATGAGAAATCACTATCAAATTCAGTTGAAATATTGAAATATTCCCTTATTTTGTTAACTTCCTAAACTCAGTTTTATGTTGTATGCTTCATTTGAGCTCTCTGACAGGTTTAGAATGAGTCTTTTAAAAATACGTATAGTAGAGCTGGGGAGAAGGTTCAGTGACATAAGTGTCTGCTTGGCAAGTGCAAGGTCTTAAGTTCAATCCTCGGCGTGCATGCGCACACACACCCCCACACCCGATCATAAGCTAGGTGATGAATATCTCACTTTGCTCATACTCTGAAGTTTCTGTATGTGCTTCTTGGTATGCCTCAGTTTCCACTATTGCAAAACAGAACCTAAGCCCTGCCTTGGTTGTGATAGGGTTTTTTCTATTTTCATATATTTACTTATTTGTTACACTGTCTCACTATGCAGTTCAGGCTCGTAGCGACCTTCCTGTCTCAGCCTCCCCAGGGCTGGCAGTACAGGCGTATGCCACCACACCTGGTTGCAGGGCAGGCACCGCACGCCCAGGTTCCATGGTTGGCATGGCATGCAGTACCGAGGATCAAACCTGGCCCTTGCGGCTGGGGCAGGCCCAGCACAGGCCTAAGGAGGACCCTGGGAACGCGTGTGCAGGGGCTTTCAGTGCTGCACTGTGCTGAGCCCGTGTGAACACTCCAGTTCCTGGTGAAATGCAAAGGCCGCCAGGGCAGCCATTGGTTCTCTATCTGCCAGTATTCCTAGGAGTTTTTAAAATCTAAACTTCTGAAAGTGTTTCTCCAGGACTTTATTATTGACACTAAGTCCGGTGAGGAGGGTTTCATGTGCTTTTCTCCAGAGGACTGGGGTGTGAGAACGTGAGCCCCAAGGTGCTCCCCTCTGCACCTGATTCACTGTCCCTCCTGTCCCCCAAATGCAGTGCAGGCTCCGAGGCCCTGAGAAGGGGGGTGTGACAGCACTTGTGCGGTGTGTGCTTTGTGACATGGGAGGGGTCCACAGAGGCAGGGGCACAGCTTGGGGGAAGCCCGCAGCCTGAGGGGCCACCATGCAGGACCTTATGGTCACAGGAAGCTGTCCTAAGGAGTGCGGCTCTGCAATCAGGGCGAGTGAGCGCAGGCACTCCTCTCAGCCAAGTGGCCATACACCCAGGTGTCACCTGCAGGTCCTTCTCTCTGTGGCCTATTCCTTGGCAAGCTGTTCTGCAGGTGGGCACCCGAGGTCCGCGGGGGCTGAGCCCTGTCTCGCGGAGAGCAAGCTACTGTCAGGGAAGTTACCTGCGGCTGCCAGCATACTCCTGCAGGCTCCTGGGCCTGACCACGTCCCATTGCCACCACTGTGGGCAGTGGCCTGGCAGCCCTGGCATGGGCTGGAGCCTGCATAGCATAGACTCTGGCCTCCTGCAGATCCGCCGTTTATGGAGATTCTTGAGGCAATCCGCAGGCCATCGCCCCGCATTCCTCCAACTGGAAGGTACAGGGAGACCGGACTCGGCCCTCAGCACCTGGATGAGCCCTGGACTATGCCTGTGTGTGCTTCCCGGGCCCTCCAGCCTGCAGCTCTGGGCTTACTTTCTATGGTTTTTCTCAGGGTGGCACCTTAATGTATTTTACCTTGGACCACAATCCAGATGGGCACAATTTCAGCATAATACGTGCGGTGTGCGGGTGCTCAGACAGGCTCCCCGGGAAGTACCTTGGAAGTGCAAACCGTTAGTCTCGCCCCAGACCTGCTGGATCAGAGTCTGGGTTCCAAACGGACCTACAAATCACATCCACCACTAAGGCCAAGGAAACCCACATGTACAGAACTCACGGATTTCTTCCTTTTAATAGACGTCTTCCTTTGATGACGTTTATTCTTATTCTAATAAGCAGCAGCAGCAGCAGCAGTAGCTATGGACACACTAGAGAAATTACACAACAATACAGTATAATTAGGTTTTACTCCTAAATGAATTACAGACTAGTTTTTACAAATTGCCTATGAAATCGCAGGAGAGCCAGACCTTTTGGAGTCCCTGGAAGGAACAGGCACATGAGACGGAATGACAAAGTGGTGCGGGGTGGGGAAGGAGCGATGCGCGATGATGATTTCGTGAATGTTCTGTGAATGTGAAAGCTTCGTGAAGCAATGCACGCCCCTCCTCTCACTTGCTTGACCCCACACTACAGGGGCGAGAAACTAGCGCAAAGAGCTTGCGGTCACTGCCCAGGGTCTCACAGTCTGTGAGCGCAGAGCAGCAATTCGGACTCAGTAATAGCACCTGGATCAAAGCTCAACTCACACACAGCTGCAGTTCAATCAGGGTCCCACACGAGAGAAGCATTTTACACAGAGGTTACTGTAAGCACAACCGTCACATTGTCATTTCATAAATGCCAGATTCGAAGAAACATATTCTTCCAATTTTGACATCATGTCTTACACAAACAAATGTGCACAGTCCTGGTGGCCTCCCTGCTACTGGACTGCAGTGCACGCTGCCTTTGGCCCTGGCCTTGACGTGCAGTGCTTTAGCTTTGTTCCCAGCATGCAGTACCAGTGGTCCTCGGAGGGGCCTGGCCCGCTCTGCACCGGCCTGTTCCACCTTTTCCTTTAAGCAAGGGGGAGAGTCAAATGAGATGGTCACAGAGGGGCACACAGTAGGTGGCTAAGAAAAACCACCGCTATTTTAGTTATTATTGACCAAACATAGGTTCTAGGGAGCTATTTTTCTCAGACTTTCAAATTAACCTATCATAACTGTATTTGGTACATCCTTCACCCAGTAGGATATAGTAGAAATGTCTGCCTTTCTACTCCAGAATGTCCAGGGATTGTAGAAACGTCTGCATTTAAGATGGATAAATGAGTAAACAGAAAAAAGGGGCAGACTCAGCGTCTCTTGAGGAATCACTGCTGATACTGACCCGGATGTCTCACGTAAATGCTTCAAATCCCAGCAGCGCTCCCCGCGTGACTGCGCATCTTTAAATGGCAGTGTCCTGCCAAGAAGGCTCTCCCTATCACTGCCTGCTCCTCTGTTCTGACAGTTTTCACAGCAGCCCATGGACCTAGTGTTCTGAAAGAGGTGTTTGCCCGGTCCCTGTACTGTACAGCCTTTATCTCAGCTGGCACGTGGCAGAAGTGGTCCTGGCCGCTGGCTCAGTGGCGTTGTCCCTCTGGGGCGTCTGATTAGACAACGGAGCCACAGTCCTGAGCTCTGTCATGCCGCACCCTGCAACGTAAGCTCTGCTGCAAAGTGATGCAAGCCAATCTTACTGCTACAACTCTTAGCTTTAGTAAGAGCAGAGTGAGAAGTTGCCAGGTTTGTGTTAGGTTTCTTTTTCTTAAATTTTTCCAAGTTGAAATCTTGTAACACATACAAAACTATCTGAATTAAGCTTCTTCTGCAGCCTTCCTAATTCAGATTTTAAAATCTGTTTTTGTTTGAAAAAGGAAGGGAAAGCTAACAAATCTCTTCCTGCCTGTATCTGTCCCTGAATCATCAAGATGCTTAGGCAATCTTTCCCTTCCCTGGGGGTGTAACTGTAGAGTAATATTTTTTGACTCATACTTTAAAAGCTTCTGATGGGAAAACTAGTCAACATGGAAAAAATGGCTTCAAGGATCCCAAAGCGAAGAAAAGCATACACTCTTATTACAAGCAGAGGAAGGGGAGACCTCGCTGAGAAAGCGCTTTAGGTTCTTCAGCCGAGCGCCTCCTTTCAGCGCTTCCCCACTGCGTGGGCGCACGCGCGAGCAGCCGTGTACAGAGCTTTCACTCGGGGAGCTCAGGAGCCCCGAGATGGAGCGGACTGCCGGGGGAGTTGCGGTGGGCAGCACAGTGCGGGCACAAGGCACCTGCGAGACCTCTTCGGAAGGAAGGAAGGAAGCGCCCAGGAAAGCGTCCCAGGAGCGGCCTGGGCAGGGCAGGGCGCAGAAGACGGCTGTGCATTTGTTCAACATTTAAAGACTTCTACAAAACAAACAAGTAGACGATTTTGGGCATCCAGAGAGACCCTGGTGAGAAACCGTTCCTGCTCTTTTAACTGAACAAACATCCCCGGAATTCAGTCACATCCTATTAGCAGGGAAGGTTCCTGTTGGGCGCGAGGCACTGGATTCTGTTCTGCATCTGGTTCCACTCAGGGAATGAGCGCCCGACCCGCGTCGCTCTCCAGACAGATCTAGTCTAATGCGAAGTGATTTCCCTCTTGCTGCCCTGAGGTGTGATTGGATGAGAGCTTAGGAATGCATATAAAATAAATTTTCATCATCCAATTAAAGCCAATAGGACCTAATCTAGACTTGTTATTAAAGTACCTTGGTTTTTTATTTAACGAGTAGCCATTTGGGGCCACACAAATTTTGTGCTTAGAATTTATTATCTAGGAAATCTTTATATATTATCTCCATGTTTTTAATCACCAAGTTACACGTAGAACAGAGACTTTTGAAAGTCATTTTAAACGGATGTTTTAAGTTCTCCATTTGAAAGATTAAACAAGCCTGAACATTATTATGCAGATAGATTAGAAAGAAAAGTGGTTTCTTACCACTATGACTAATTTTAGGTAATTGAAAATCTAAAGCTTTGAAAATACAGCCCAACTGAATAATGTGTGACAGCAAATCTGGTTTTCTTCCGATAGATTTACTAATTCTTGCCATGTTTCATCATATCCAGTCTGTAGACACAGGGATTAAGCTATCAGAACGCCGAGCTACTTGCAATCTTGTTTCTTGGCAACTTCGTTTTGGCTGTTAGATCTAACTGCAGGTGTCTTTCACGAATTTCCTACGGACATCTCTGGAGAGTGAATTCTTCGCACAGAAAAGACCATTATAAGATAAAAGAGCTTTAATTACTAGAATTGCAGTACTTATATATTTTTATTCAATTGGTTCAATTTATTAATAGAAAATACTTGACGACAAAATTTTTTTCTTCTAAAATTCAGAGTCACAGAACAATAGGGCCACACATGTCCAGAGTTAATTGTATATGCCATTGGATAATATAAAGAAAGAAAGCAATTTCACTTCCTATTTTTGGGCCATTTTACAAACAAATAATTTCGCCAACAAGTTTTACTCCTTAAGAAGGAGTAAAGAAGCCCCTGCAGATGAAGCTGTCTTAACAGAGCATCGGATGTTCACCTTTAATGCTGGGCCTTCAAAGCCGCACGTACAAGATGGAGATCTTTTATGAGAGGGAGGGATTTGGAAAAGAGCTCATGAGAGGTAAGCTTGTGGCAGGCACTGATCTATACATCTTGGGCATCTCTTTATATACTCTACTCTGCAGCCCTGGGCAGTAGGTACTGCAGTCGCAGGTTCATCAGAAAGCTTAAGGAACAAGACCACACAGTTGACATACAGAAGGGCTGAACATGGGTTTTGTAATCTAGGCCTGCTGCACCACAGAACTGATGCTCTTAGTGGCTGCATCTTCTGGAGAGATTTGTACCTCAGAAGTTTCCATACCTAGGTTGACTCGTGTAAGAATGACAGCCATTGGGCTCTTATCACAGATACACAGCTGATCTCGTCCCTGTCTTCTTTTGTACTGATGGCTTGGTAAAATTTTTTAAAGCATGCTTAATAAATTTCTCATTGATATGGAGCTAGGACCAAAGACAAATATATGGGATAACAGAACCTGGATCAAAATGATTTCAACAAGCTGGAACTATGAATTGCCCTTAAAAAGATGACATTGACCAGACATATAAGTTAGTCCCTATGTTTGGACATAAAATAGCAGTTGTACAGAATGACTGGAGAAAAGAAATCTAGCAGAAGCTCACATATAAATGGATTTGATTTAAGTCATCAAAATTATTGGAGGACCAATTCCTAGAAAGACAGTGAGATACAGGGGGCTTTGGTTGACTATAACAGCAATACCAGCCGACCATATAATGTAGCTGCCAAAACAACTAGTGGTACCTGAGGCTGTGTTCCAAGAGCCATCTCCCTTTGTTTTTCTCAGGCTGTGCCTACCAGCAGCCCATTTCAGAAGTGGGATGGTCAAACTAGGACTTGTGCAGAAGGCACGCCAGGCGAGACTGGGCGAGAATTGCTGTTACTTGGGAATGACGACAAGGACTGCGGGTGTTTAGGCCCTAGAACAGAGGAAGCATTACTGTTGAATTAGCTGAAATTCTACTCTGTTAAGGAAGGGTCCGAAGCCTGTCTGGGGCCGACACAGAGGCTCATGAGACCCCTCATGAGTGGGCTGGCCTCTGGCAGCATGAGCTCTGTAAGTGACAGTGCCAAGGCCTGGCTGGCAGCCTGCCGGGTAAAGCAGCTGCGGGAGGGATCTAGTGAGTGACTCCAGGAGGGCAGCACAGTCTTTTCGTGCCAACTCTAGTAACCATGAGAAGGCTAGACTTCTACAGTTGTCCACGCAGTGAGCAAACCAAGGGAGGAAAGTGAGAACCTGCAGTCCAGGGAAGCAGAGACTTCTGCAGGGCCCAAGGTCAAGGCTGGCTGAGGAACGGGGAGGACTTGGGCATGGGCCGGGAGTCCTGGGAGAGATGGGATATGCTCACAGCCTAGAGACGGTGTGTGCACGACACTGGCAGCCTGCCAAGGCCAGGCCTGCAAGAGCCTCCCCAGGGGCCTTTCATCACAATGAGTGGCACTGTCCATAGATCTGTTGCTGGCCAGGTGCAAGGAAGGAAGAGCTTGCCAGCTGAGGAGCCCACACACAAGTTAACACCACTAGCATGCCCTTCTTCAAGATACAAAGATCTTGGTGGGTTCTTCCAATCCTACAAACCGACGACTCTAAGAAAAGCACAGGTTTCTGATGACGAGCAGTCTGTAACTTGCCACCATAGCCCTGTCTTCTGGCCAGCCTTGCCAGCACAGCTGAGCTGCATGCAGGGAACTGCTCTCAAAGGCCGGAAGGGTCTTGTCTCCCAACTAGCATTGCTTGGCACGATCCCTTCTAGCTACTTTTAACATTTAAATTACCACGAGGCAGAGCACGTTCCCTCCAGCCCGAGGAGGGCAGGCATGCCACCCACATGAGATGACCTGTGCTTGGGCCGTGTGCCAGCCCACATGACCAGCTATGGCCGACTGAGACTGCTTTGTGCAGGTCTGCTACCCTATGTTTGTATGCGTCCAAACTGAATTACTTTAAAATTGAAATTCTGGTACATAGTATGCTTTACAATAACTTAACAAGATTGTGAGCTCCAGTCACACCTTTGTGCACCATTACAACCCAGGACAGTGGCTCAGGAATCCCTTGATTGTCACCTGGTGCTCATCATTGTCCACTGACTGAAGCATGATGCGGGAGGTTGGGGTAGACGGAAGTGCATGCGCTTAGCTTCCTCAGCTCAGAAGATGCTGTCAGGCCACTCAGCTGGACGCATTCACTTGGCAGGACACCGTGCGAAGGACACCCCCAGACTTTGGAACTGTGCTACTTGCATAACATTTTCAGCTCCCAAAGTAAGGAGAAACTAATAAAATAGTGACACCTGTGAGGGTCAAAAAGATCATCTATTTTTCTAGAACATGGGCAAAGCAGCAACATATTAATAATTCTGAATGAAACTCTTTCCTTTGTAAGAAAATGTTAATTTCTGTTTGAAGAGCAAAATGTTTTTTCTTTATCCTAATTCTTAAGAAAAGCAAGGAACATATATCTGCCTCCCACACTAAGACTGAACCAGACAGGCTTTCCATTTGAATGTCTGTGTGTGCTATTTTGTCCTGCAGTTTAAGAGACTCAGTACCACGGGCAGCTGCCAGGTTTGGAGCAGGGAGTGGTGGTGTCCTGCTTTCTTTGTCCCTTCATAACTTTCACGGAGGCTGTGTTTGCGAAGGGCAGAGGGGAGAAGGCCCAGGCCTCCTGCCCCCCTGACCCAGCATTGCTTCCTCCTTTCTGTTAGTGTCACACCCTGGCACCCCACTGCTTTGAAACTCAATAGACTTGGTACTTGGTGCATTCTGACACAAACATTTAGCCCCAGTCCCTGTCATGCGCCTGGTCCTCCCTGCATCAGCTAGAACTTGTCAGTGTTGATTGCCTTGTTACTCACTACCCTTCCCAGAGCCCACCCATGGAGACAATCAATGAGCACTACCAAGCTACCACTGCATTGGTCTAAGTGGTGGAAGCCATTGAGACAAACTGCAGACCTATCAATCCAGACTGACTGCAAAATAAGAAAAGAAGAAGCAGGGAGGGGATTAAAAGAAAGGCCAAAGCTTTGTAACAGCAGAGCAAGAGGTCAGTGTAACAAATTCATGCAAATAAACTGTCAGTTGAACTAGGGGCTGTCGTGGCAGGGTGGGCATGGGAGGCGGCAATGAACTGGACAGTGAGTTGTTCTGTGAATGGGCCAGTTCGGGTTTCAGCTTCGAAATGGAAACATTGCCAATGTGCAGTGTCTCCTATGCCTGAAGAGTCAAAGAAAAGATGAGGAATCTGACGATTTCAGAAAGGGGGTAAGTAGGGACTCCATTTGTGCGGTTCGGCTTGCTCGCTGTTGGAATCACCTGGCTAATTTCCTCTATTTTGTTTCATCTGAGCAAAAAGCAAGCTCTCTTAATATTAGCAAAGCAGTTACTGCAAGAAGAGAATAAATTCATTCTATGAAATTATTTGTTCTCTGTAGTTTACAACTAGAATTGCATAAGATAAAATCTGGAAAAATCTACAAGTACCCCCCTGCCCATTCTGAAACGTTGCTTTTGTTTGCAGGAGCTGAGTGTGTCTTTATCGGCCAAGGGCACAAGAGCTAACTGTGAAATTCCTTGGGGAAAACATTGCTATAGGACTGAGACCACTGGCTTCTTGCCCTCTTTATTCTCAGGAAGGAAAGACAACAAGGGGAAAGCACTAAGATCCTTCCAGGGTTCAATTCATGGTCCCCTCTGCCCTGCAGCCTCGCTGGCTTCTCTGACATTTAAGGAAACACTGTCAAATAGGTGAGGTTTCGTATTGAGAATGAGAGCTTACATATTGCTGACAATAGACGGGCTTCTATGACAAATACATGGAGAGAGCAAATTAAAAGTATTCGACTTCAGAGCCAGCCAAATAGCTCAGGGATTAAAGTGCCTGCAAGCAGGCACAGGGCCCAGGGGTTGGATCCCTGGGCCTGCTGTGCCGGCCCTGTCCCCGGAGTGCACTGAGATAGCAAATGAGACTGGGTGTGGTGGTGACGCCTGTAATCCCAGCTCTTGGGAGGCTGTAAACAGGAGGATCACTACGAGTCTGATCTAGTAGTGAGACTCTGAACATCCTGTAGATCCTTCCCTAAAATTCAAAAAATAAAATAAGATTGTTTTCATACTTTTTATTGTTTCTGTGCAGACAAAATGAAATTAGAGGAGCTGAATATTCTGAATATATCCAAAATCTTCCTGCGTTAGGGTTTCTCTTAAGTACAGGCCTTTTCCCCTACTGATCTTAGCACTGCTAGAACCTCTAGCCATGCAACAGACCATTCCTGCATCCAGAGAAAAAAGGAAAAAAAAGTGCAGTGCCCCTCTCTGCACAGCCCTCTGCACCCACAGCTTCTGCTACAGTACTCTCTCAGCTTTTACCTACTTACGGAACTGCCTCAATATACTTCCTGGAGGTGTGGGGAGCTCCAGCGTACAGGTGAGAATATTTTCCCAAGAGCATTAGAAGGACGCGACTACCTAAAGAGGGAAAACCAAAGGAGGCTCACAGGAATGGAGCAAGAATGAGAGAATTCTCCAGTCCTGCAAAGGCAGTGAGCAGAAAAACAATGGAGTCTGAATTTTCTTGCATTCAGAAGGTCTGCTTCTTCAAGAATATACCGACTAATCTCTACAAAAACATGGAGCAGAAGAGAGTACAGTGTGACTTACGAGAACCCAATAGGAGGTGAAGCTCAGGGATCACCACCCGTAGAATGAACCACCTCTGAGCGCGCGAGTCAGCAGAAAGGGAGGGCCTGGCCGACAGGTGTACTCTCAAGGGAAACTTGAAAATGTCCACCTAGAAGTGTATCTGAAAGCTATACTCTGAACACTAACCTTTTGGATGTAGTGGTGACTTGTTCCTTTCTTGCTGACTTGTGATGAGACACAAAGGAAAATGTTCGCTCCCTTAATCCCTAAAGCAAGTAGGTTAATGATTAATTATATGGGGGTTTGTTGATAGAACTAAAGCACTTTCACTGTATGTAAAACACATTCAACTTCTCTGATCATTGGTACATCTAAAATTATCATCTAAGTGTTTTCTTGCAGCAATCGGGAAAATAACTTCTCTCATTAGCTTGGATGTTAATTCGAGGAAAGGTCATCATTTGAAATCAGCTTCAGAAAATGATGCCACCTAAAAAACACTTTTCAAGATGACTACTGCATGGGCTTCAGGAAGATATCCTCTCCCTTTGGAAAAACGTCACCTTGTTTTCTTCTATGACAACTTTCTGATGGCTTGTGGGTATCAAGAGAAGGAAATCCGTGCAAAGCAATAACGTGCAGGGATTAACTGCTGGGGTCAATTTTGGCAATGCAAAGGACAGGCCATGATGACAGGTTGGAAAATCTTATAGTGACTCTCGTGGACACCACAGTACCTGTAGTGTCCCCATGCCGAGACAGTGGGGCCTCTCTTAAGTCTCAATTGCTCCTCAGAGGCCCCTGAAGTCTCAAGCAAGAAATGCCTTGTGTCTTTGAAGTTCAGGGTAACTAAAATAAGATCAGAATTAGAAATGACTCTCAGCCGTTTCTTTGCTTAGCTTGCTCCCAGTCTCTGTGTCTGTTGTCGCAGGCCTTCCCCTTGGCCCCGGCTTACACTCGCATAGCCCGGCAGCTCTTTCGCTCTCAGTAGACTCCAGTGCATCTGTGTGTAAGTCTAAGTCACAGGCTGCTCTGTGCCCCGTGGTGCTGGAGACCTCCTCTGTGAGCCACCAGGAGGCCAGTGGCAGCAGCCACCTGAGCTGGTTTTGACCAAACACTCACACAAGTTGCTCTAAGAACAGGCAGAGCCACAGTGCCCAGCCAGGCCGTGCTGGTCCTGGGGCCAAAGCCACCTGCGGGCAAATGCTGCTCTTGGTGTGGGAAAGACTCTGAGTTTCACCTCACTTACTGAGATTTACTCTCATATTCTCCAGATTGGATAACAAGAACTAAACAAGATTTACGTGCAGGGACACATTAGCAGTAATCTATATACCAAGAAGCCCCTTGCTCCTCCTTCAATATAACTTAAGTTTGAATAATAGAAAATAAATCTAGGGCAAATTTGTAGCTGTAAATCTATGCTCAGCAGTCCTGACCTCCATTAACATAGACAGTATTTTAAATTCCATGCTAGCAGTTGCTCTGACTCTTTGGGGGCTGCTATACTCCCCTCAGATGATGCTTGAATGCCTTCAACATTTAACACCATGGACACCCATCAGCTACCCTCTGGCCGGCAGTGTGTTGAGTTTGAGAGCATCGGTTTATGTTCCAGCTGGACAGGCAGATCGCTAAATAAGCAACTGCAGCCGCTGAACTGTGTTGTTACAAAAGTGGAGTGAGAAGCCACAGACTCTGTGCCTGGAGAAAATGGGAAGAGAGACCTCAGAGAGGTGGTGAGAATTCAGGACCAGCGGCCATGACCCAGGAGGTGTGAAAGTACAACAGAGTGTTCTAGAAGAATGGACAGTGCTGGCACAGTGCCACAAAGACACGCTGGAGGAAGTAGGAATTTTCTTTGGAAAGCTGGAATAAGGAACAGCAGTCTGATGGCTGGAGGAAGCCATGGAAGGGCTTAGCAGGGGACGCTATGTCAGCTATTTTATATTTTAAAATGTTGCCAGTGGTGGGTAGAGAATTGACTGAAGGGGAGGGGAGACTGCAGGAGGAAGACCTGTTAGAGAGCTGTCAATTCAGCCCTGGAGCCGCTGCTTCAGTCCCTTCCACGACAGTGACATCACTGTCCCCACAGAGCTCACTGGACTTCAGAACTACTCTGGAGGTCAGAAAGTCCTCCTTTACAGAGGCCTGGAGGTCAGACTCCCCGATTTCCCCGCAGTGTCTCTTCGATATTCTCTCTGACAGGAGCTCGTTCTCTGCTAAGCAGTGTCAGTTTCCTTTTCCCCATACAGCATGCTCCTTTCCATTATTCCAACCAACAGCACACAGTGGGTAGGCCCCAGTTCCACACAGCCCTACTAGCTTCCCCTGGACGTACTGACTCACAAATACCTCTTGCAGAGTGGATCCTGGGGCTGAAAACCATACCTTGAGTGTGCCGGTAGCAGACAGTAGAGAAATTCTGTCACTTTCCCTGAAAAGATGGCTCATTTTCTGGGAAGAAAACACTGGCAAAATTCCAGAGGGGAGACAAATATCCATTTTCCCTTTCTGAGTGACATCATCCTTGACTTTTGGCTGGTCCCAAAACCACCCTGCATCAAGGTAACATTTTCCAACCACTTCTACAGCTAGTGTCGGCCATGGGACTAAGATTTGAATGTAAGTGTTACGTGTGACTCCTGGGACAGTCCTTAAGCAGAGAGGGTCAGTCCTTGCCGCTGCTACCAATTCCTCTCTTCCAAGACCAAGAAAAGTGGTCTGGACCCGACACTGATGTCTCCCACATCTGAATGTCTCCATTTATAAGACAGAAGTGAACACTGTACTGTTTAACCTATTCTTGTTTTATATTTCCTGTTATTCATGGACAAACCTAAGTTCTCAGTTATTCTTTCTAGTTTCAGATCATCTATATGTACAAATGCATGTACATACATATAAATCTGCTATCTCTTGTGAGAAAGAGATAGAGGAGGGAGGGAGGGAGAAGGAGTACAGAGAAAGACACACAGAGAGAGACAGACAGACAGATGGACAGGGACAGAGACACAGTGCTTTTGTCCATATGCTTCTTCTGGTCTGGAGTATACTTTGTTAAAAGTCTTTACAGGAATGCTGGCTTTGAGGAGGATTAAATGAGTAAAGGGTTTGGCTCAGGGTGGCACAAAGAAGCTGCTGGGTGCTCAGCCCTCAGGCTGGAGACCCCAGGCTAAGCAGGAAGTCTTTGTCCTCACACAACGCGTCCTGGGAGATGAGCAGCCCGTGGTGACTGCTCTGTTCTGGGAACTTACTTGCGGGTTCTTCTGGCTGAGGGCTCCCTGCTCTTTCTTGTTTTAGTTTTCCTCGCATTGAATGCCCTGACGCAGGCACAGGCGGCCTTACTAAATCTAACAGCTCAGTCTAAAAGGTTTCTGCTGCCTCATGGGAATTAGCATCAGGGGAAGGCAGGAGTGATGTTAGCTGGCAGGAAGCCCAAGCCATCCAGCAGTGTCCGCATTTTCCACAGAAGGTGAATAATGTAGTGAATGCAAAAGTCTCTCCGTTCCATTAATTCGAACTAAAACAAAGACCAGCTATTACATTAAGTGGGATTTGCCTCCTTGATCCTGGGGTGGCATGGGGGGGAGGGGTTATTAGCATAAAGTGAACAATGCTGAGAGCTATGCATGGAGGGCAGGCCTTGGGGGGGGGGGTAAATTAACAAGTGAAAGTGTGAGCACTTCACAGTTACCTGAGGAACTTAGTTATTACTGTCTTCTAGAAGATAATAAGGATTTTAGTTCAAATAGATGACAATTACAATAAACACACCACCATGACCCTAGTTAATAACTCTATCCACACTTAGTCTCTGTATATACTCATCAACACACAATGTTCCAGAAAAGCGTCACTGCCCTGGCCAGGAGAATCCATAGCTGAGCTCTGCGGGGCTGCCGGCGAATGGACGCAGTCGGTGGTTTGCACTTGCTGAGGTTCCAAGTCTCTTCTTGAATCAGATCCATAGAGAAAGAACAATTCTTCTTCCAACAAGCTACTAGTAAAACTTCATTCTTTTTCTTCTTCTCCATGAGGAATGAATGGAATCTCTCTTGGGACTTATCTTGTGCCCAAGAGCAAAACAAGTACAAAAGTTCCCACATTTGGAAAACCACGAGCCTGACAGATTTCATCAGAGAAAGATGTCTTAAATTAGTATGTTCCTCACAACAACACTCTCACAATTTAATTATTTCCTTCAGGTCATGGTTCTGCCTCATGCTGGCATTCCTTCCTACACACATCTTAGGGTCTGCTGGCCTCTGACAAGTTAACATCTGCACTAGTGCAAAAATATGTAAGGGAGGAGGTAAAGGAAACATTAGCCTAGTACGAGGGTCTGACTGGAAGTGGCCCTTGCCAAACAGCAAGCACCAGTGAACGAGGTGACTGGAGCACAAAGGTACTGCCCGCAACATAACGCAAAGCGAGAGGTAACCCAGGCACAGGAAAGACAATGCTGTATGAAACAGAAAAGACTTTATGTCTGAGCTTCTTTGGTTTCCTGATTTGGAAGCAATATTGTATAAGATTAAAATGACTTTTACCACTTTTGGAAAAAATGGCTGCTTTTTCTTTTCTATTTTTCAGAAAGAAAGTAAGACAAAGGCTTCATCCACTTAGTGCATAAAATCTAAAACAGAATGGAGAAGATTTTCATGACCTAATTCTCCAGATCAAGAAAGACTTAGAGAGTTGGCCATGATTCCTTCTACCCTCTCGGTAGACCCACACAGCACTTCTCTCTACTGTATAAATTCTAATCTTTCCTGGTACTCAAGAATAAAAGAAGAGTGAGTGGGAGAAGAAGAGGAGGACATGTCTAAGGGGATGCGCTCTCTCCAACTGTAACAGCATCTGTTCACACACAATTCCATGCTAAGCTCTGGATCTCTAGAATATTTTGATTAAGATACAATTGCTCAAGGTCTGGAGTTTTGTTCTAAGACCACTAGGACTGCTGCATAAGAATGACTCGCATCAGAGTCCTCTTTGTATTTAAACAATTAAAAGTACTTAGGACTAAATCAAAATGCCTAGGACTCCAAAGCTTGTATAGATCAACTGGAGTCATATGAAGAAACAATAAAAGAGTTTAGAATGTTCTCCAGTGAGATCACAATACTATCAAACTGTCATGATGCCCACATACAGGAAGAAAACTGGAGAAGACTTTTGTGTCACTGTGGGTGAGTCAGAAAACATCGTGCAAGGAGTGGCCTTGAGCAATTGTACTGGTGTGATCAAGCGCATACCGAAAGGCACAGTGCGGCTGCCAGTCGTGAAGTCCCAGAGCAGGGCAGGCACTTTTCAGGAAAGTACTAATTGCTTCAGTGTACGCCTTCAAAGGGTACAAAAATCAGGAATTGAGAGGGCGAAGGAAGGATACGTTTGAGTGAAAGTGTTGTGAAAGAAAAGCCATTGAAATGGGATTCAAGGGTGACTACGTGGGGCTCAGGGGCCATGCTCTATCCATCTACAGAATGCACAGCTCCGAGAGAAACACGCAGCGTAGGGCTTGGGACAGAACAAGGCTGCAAGGAATACCCGTCACAAAACACGGACCTAAGTTGCCTTTTTCATCATTTATGAAAGAGGACATAGTGATAGCAGATTTACACAAATAAATAATAATAATGTAACTTAATCTCAATGCTTATTTAATCAGCAAGTATTGGTAAAATACTTTGTAGATACCAAGCTGTGTTTTAGGAACTGAAAATTTAGTAGTATGCAAGGTGCAAGGTCTCGAACTTCATGGCGCTTGCATATCGAAGACAAAGACATAGCCAGAGAGCTGCCGGCAATAATATACTTAGCAGTCCTAGAGGATGGACATATCATTCGCTCTTTAAATGATATCACCATGAATACACTAATGGACTAGTCATTGCACTTCCTATTGGCTCTCGAAAAGAATGTAACAGGTCACGTCAAATTAGAATTTTCAAATGTGCAAAATAGTCATTGTCAGGTATGGCTCTACTTTTACTAGGCCATATTCATAACTCATACATATTCAGAGTTCTTAAATATTTGGTTAGTTAGAAAACTGCTAGGGGCAAGGCGTTAGAAAAAAATGAAAGAAAAAAGAAAAGAAAAAGGTGAACACAAACGAGAGCATCCTCCTGAGGCCCATATATACACCACACAAGGAGCCACCACCAAGTCATTAACACATTTAAACTCAAATGAACTAACACAAATAGTTATTAATTCAAATGTAAAATGTATATGTGGTATAGACTGGACTTCTGAATGAATGAATTAGTTAAGGCCAGCTATATATAAAAATAAGTAGCCTACACAAAGCTTGATTCATTAAAATGTTTACCAAAAGAAATTTAATTTGGTTAGTTTCAGTAATGTGACTGTAGCAACACATCTGAATTGAAATCTTTCTCTTTCTTTTATTGTATTAATGAGCATTCCAACAGGAACTAGAAATATTCAGGGTAATTTGTGGCGGGGTTAGGGCTCGATGACCCAGGTACAGAGGAAGCCCTGAGCAGCAGGCAGGCTCACCACTCAGGGCTCTAAGGACAGGTGGAGGGTGAGAAAGCTTGTGCCAGAGGAGGCAGCCTGGACAGAGGCTGCCAGAGGGGAGCAGGGCACTGGCAAGAGCAAGATGAACCTGAAAGTGATGCCCTGGAGGCACAGGCAGGGCCAGAGACCCTCCCGCCCAGCAGACCCTCCCGCCCTGAACCCTGCGCCCAGCCAAATCGGTTAAATGAAGCAGGTACTCACTGTGCAGTGAGCAGGCTCTATGGACCCATCCCTGTGCTATGGAGGTCTGCAAAAGGGCAGGGCGAGGAATCTGCCCCCGAGAAAGACAGATGAACAGACAGACAGACAGACAGACAGATGATGACACACTGCTCCTGGCAAGTCTGTGACAGAAATGTAAGAAAGTACATGAAAACAAAGAGCACAGAGAAGGAGGGATCCTTTAGAAAGGGACTTTTTTTTTTTGGTACCAGGAACTGAACTCAGGACCTTGTGCTTGACAGACTGGTGCTTGTGCCACTAAGCGATATTCCCGAGCCCTTAAGTGGGGCATTCTTAAGGACTTGTTGACACAGCTTCACCAGTGCTATCAAGTTACTATATTTAAGATAATAAAGAGGTCACTGAATTATGGGCCTATAATTCCATTGATCATACCTGCTGACACAGAGAAAGACATACACATTGAGAGATCTCAAATGCTCTTGGGGGCTGGGCACTGGACTCGGGCAGAATGCTTGCCCAGCAAGCTGGAAGCCCTGGGTTCCGTCCTCGGCACCAAAACCAAAAAATAAACCTACCCTCAAAACTTTTTTGAAACTACAATTAATATCAGAAACAGGCTGATGCCTCCGAGTTACAGTGAGGAAATGTGCATCAGCTCATACAGCCGCTGCCCCTGAGAACGAGGCCAGCTCTGCCTCCCTGCCAGGAGGGACTTCGCGTGCTCTCGAGAGCATCTTAGCTACACTTAAATTACACCAGCCTCCCTTCCCCTCTAGTTACTGTCCTAGCACAGTTCATCTTGTCAGCCTTCATTCTTTCACACTGATTAGTACGCCGCTCCACACTGGCATCAATTAAATTCCTCACAAGCATGGTCAGACCCGGAGTCTGTCACTTGGCAGGAAGTGCTGGAGCGGGAGGCCTATCCACTACTGCGATGGCCTATACTTTCCTGGTCTGATTTCTTTTCATATAATGTGTGAATTTTACAGTCTGATGTCAACATGGTGAAACGCAGAAGCATCTGGTTGCCATTAATTGAATGTTTCTATCTGCAAATTGTTCTTCTTCAAGCAATTACTTAGTGGCACAACTGTTGCCAGCTATTGTTTCGTTAGTAACAATTGCTCAGAGTACTTTAAGGCAGCACGGGTGCTCCCAGGGACAGCTCCTGGGCCTTCACGCAGCCCTGGCGTGTCCAGATCCCCGTGATGTGTCCACCCGTCCAGCATGCACTCGGCGGTCACGGGCCGGGCACTTGGGGTATAAGTAAAGTAAGACAAGCTCACTGCCTCCAAGAGAATCAAGCCAAGTTGAGCTTGGCATGACCAGTTTTCTTTGACTAAGACTAGGTCAAAGCACAGGGCTGCTTGGGGACCGCTTCACCACGGTAGCAAGTGTGTCTGTGTGGCTGATGCCGTTTACACTGTGGCTTACGGCTGGCTCTCAGCCTCCGGGTACTTGGCCAGCAAGTGGGCAGAAGGAGCTTGCCAAGGCCCTGACGTCACTGCTCCCTAGAGGCTGCCTTCTGCTCCTCCCAGGCACAGGGGACGGCTGCAGGCCTCAGAACGCCTTGTGCTTCTTTCCTCTCAAACCTCAAAATGCATCATCCTTCTAGGCCCGCTTGCTTTGTCAGTGCTTTGGAAAGAGGCCCTCAATTCTGGCTTAAAGCAAAAACAGGTGGGTATTATAAGGTGTTGGTCCTTAAAGAGAAAGCAAAACTGCATTTTGTTCTGAAACACATGGGTGTTTTTCTCACATTGCTGATGCCAGCCATCAAGGGAGCTGGCCACATGTACACCTAGAGAAGAACTGATACGCTGGATAAGAACAGCGAGCTTTCTAATTCTCAATGTCTTCCTAGTTTGTGTTTTTAAAAACTTTTAAGAATTGTCTATTTATTCATTTGGTACAGGGTCTTGCTATACAGCTTGGACTCATAGTAATCCTCCTGTCTCAGCCTCCCCAGCACTGGGATTACAGGGATGTACCACCATGCCAGGTTTTGGTGGCCAGCACAGGGTGCCAGCGGTTCTGGGGCTGGGATAGCATGCAGTACTGGGGATTGAACCCGGGTCCTTAAGCTTGCGAGGCAGGCACTTAAACCATCAAGCACCTCACCAGCCCCCTAATTTGTATTTTGAGGGAATTAATTTTCTTTATTGAGCAGATTCAGAAATAGGCCCTTTTATACAGAAATAGTTCCTTGATGTTTTTCAAAACAAAATGCTTTGTGAATGCAGAAAAAAATGTTTAGTTGATATGTCCTTAAAACAAGTCTATTTCAGGCAAATGAATAATTGTAACTGAATTAAAGTAACACAAGAGAAGAGCGCACATTTTCACTGAAAAGTTTTTATACTTGAGTTATACTGAAACTGTCAGAATAGCTGTCAGTGGGGACTGACAGTGGGGACAGAGCCATAAGGTGACTTAAAGCCAAAAGACGCAGACGCCGCCTTCTCTTTTTCTTATCTCTACACTTCATGCACAAATAAAGCTGAGCAAATCAGCCCTTCCTCACTTGGCGAGGGTTTTGTGGCAACTATGCACTCCATAGTAGCTGTAATACTTTGAAACTTTCTGGAAAAATAGGGTCTGAAAAGGAACACTCGGAAACAAATGGCATCAGATGGACAATTAAAAAAATGGTTTGGAGAGTAAGTGAAAGTCAAAAGTTATACAGACCCCAAAACGCCTATGTGGGAAGGCAAGTCAACCTCTGTCATCCTGCAAAACCACACTGAATTTAAACCACAACATTCTTTGAAGGTAACTTAATGAAAGTTGTTAAATTTACTTCTTTATTTTGTTTTCATAAAAGAAATTTACCCTGTCGCTATGAAAGGACTTGCTCTTGTAACTGTGCCAGGTGCCCACTGCCATCTGGGAGTCTGCGGCCCTGGCTGCTCGGGAGGCTCTTGGCTGTGTGCTCCTCCTGGTGAGCAGGGCTGCGCTGCAGCGTTGTCACTGCAGCTGCCTGCCAGCCCCTGGAAAGCCCCTCGAAAGGTCTGGGGAAACTGTCCAAAAGCCCAATGAAACACTAGAATCGCTGGTTAAAAATCCAGGTATGTTATGTACTTTACCTCCTAGGCTAAGGGCTCTTCACCTGCAGTAACCCGTAGCTTATGCTCCTCGTTCTCCATTAGCTGATAAACTGGGGTCTCTTTAGTGCTACATCCTTAAGGAATGTCTGCTGCACAGCAGGTGCAGCCAGAGCCCAACTAATGCCGAGGACTCCACCTGCACCACTCCCGGGGCTGCTCGCGCCCTGTGCACACCTGGGGGCGGGTGCCCGGGCAGGCAGTGTGACGCCCGGCCCGGCTTCAGTCTGCTGGCCTCAGGGACGCCACCGTCTCCTGAAGGGAGAGCAGGACTCCGAGCCACCCTAAGAGTGATGCTCAGCGGCTGTCCCCAAGGCACACACAGCTATGGAGATCTCAAAACAACAAATACTACACTGATCCGAGGGCTCTGAATCCTGCCACTGTCAAATACAGAAGGTACTTTCTGGATTTATTTTATTAAAGGTCAATGTTCTGGTTTGTGTAAACATACACAGCCATCACTACATAGATGTCTGTCTGTTACAGAGCCAACAAAGAACTTTTTTAAGCCCCCATGTCCTCCCCAGGACGTGGCGGACATGCAGAGAGGAAGCCGCCTTCCTGTTTTCTGCACACTAACGCTCTTGTGAGGTTTCTTTTTCTAAGTTCCCGACCTTTGAGTCTTCAGTCACATGGAACAAGCACTTCGTAGCAACTGACAGTGAATTGTAAAAGATTTATTTTCCCTAAGTCATGACAAGTATGCTTAGTCTAACGTTTCATTTTCTGTACTCCCAGGCACTCTATTCCCCCGATCTCTACCTTGTTTATTGCATAGCACGGGCACCAGACTCAGCTGCTGGCTTGTTCTGCCAGAAGTCTCTAAAAAATATACCACCTGCTAGTTTCCCAAGTACAAAGGCAATGCTACAGCGCACCTGCTTTTTATTACTTCAGTGTTTTGTGATACAAACCCAGTATGTCTGGCACCCAAGAATAAAATATAATTCAAGGAAGTTGTTGGTCATCTGGCTCTAAAATTTTACCATTTCAGCCCTGATTTCTGGAACTATTAAAAAGTAACTATTTGGG
>NDGM011197062.1:0-11800 GCA_002564305.1 Octomys mimax
CACCAGGCCTGGGGGTGGGGGGTCGGGAGGCGCATGCTGTCAATTTAAGGGTTCTTGCCTCTCTGGTCCTGCCCCTCAAGCCCCACCCTGGTCCTCTGGCCCTGTCCCTCGAGCCATGTGCTGCTCCTCAAGCGCCATTGCCCATGAGTTACATGAGGCTTTGGCGGGACTACTAGATACAAAGCATAAGATACACCTTCTAGGCAAAGATGGTGGCCACGCTGTTACGCCAACCACCGCTTTCCCCTACCCATCGGTGAATCTTGCAAAGGTTTCACTAGTGGAGACTACGGAACCCTAGCACAACTGAACTACAGAAAGGATACAAACCAAATTTTTCCTCCAAGTCAAGTGAAAAGAGCACAATTTAAAGCCCAAGCACTTTGATTTACTTTCAACACTTTCATCTACCAGTTGAGTGACAGTGGGCATACTATTTAATTTCTGCACCTTAGGGTTCTCAGATATAAAACACACACAGTGATATTGCCAGCTTCATGGAGATGATGTGAGACTTGAATGAGACAATTTGTTTGAACGTGGCACTTAGAAGGGTCAGCATTATGAATGGCCTGAGCTCTTGTAGCAAACAAACTGACCTACTGCAGGTCTTTGGAGGCTGGAAGAAGACACAAGACTCCTGGGTCAGAGGCAAAGGACTGTCTACAGCAGCAGCCCGCATATCATCGACAGGGTGCCAAGTCCAAGTTCCAAGACCTACTAGGTAATACAAAGTCCAGTGGTCCCCTCTCAGCCAGTGAGTTGCATTACAGAAAAGGAAGCCAGAGCTCAGGTGACCCGAACCTTTTGTAATGAGCTACAAGCCCATGTGATCTTTGTGCTGGAAGGAGACACCATGTCTAAAATACTGAACACTGGGCGGACCAGATAGCTCAGCGAACTAAAGCGCCTTCTTAGGCAGAGTTCCATCTCCAGCATGCAGTGCTGGCCCCGCCCCTGGGGCACGCTGAGATTCCCGTTGAGACTGGGCATGGTGGTGCGTGCCTGTAATCCCAGCGCTTAGGAGGCTGAAAACAGGAGAATCACTACGAGTCCGATCTGTGTAGTGAGACCCTATAGACGCTATAGATCCTACATTAAATAAATAAAACACTGGATACTGAGCAAAGAAATCTGCCCTTTGCTCTAGAGACACGATCTGCACCTCCCAAGCTGTTCTCTACGCAAGCACCACTGGAAAGACAGTTTGAAATACCAGGCATTGTGTGTCTTACTGGTCAGGTGTACAGAAAGGCAGAAGCCCGCCAACCCTCAAGTCTTCTACAAGACAGCTCAGGAAATTGCAACTCCTTTCCCTTTCTGTGCTCTTGCTATCTGTCCTGACTGATATTTTCTCTTCCTTCCTGTCTATAGAGTCAAAGTCATTGCTTCATTCAGAGCGTAATTCTAAGACCTCCTCCATGAGGGGCATTTTCAAACACTGTAGTCAAGATTTAGCATATTTCTCATTTCCATTTGTGTTCTTTCCCTGATTGTATAATTGCTTCCTGATTCCAATAGCGTACAATGTTCATCCCACCCCAATTAAATTCAAGGAAAGCTGTACATGGTGGAGGTAGGTGGTACTTGTACCCTGCCTGTGCCTCTTGGCAGAATACCTAGATAATTAACAGACTGGCTTCCCACTGCCTGAGGCTCTACCTAGCGTGAAGAGCGCACACTTTCAGGCCTGAAGTATCAGGGAATGAAGTTCAAGCATTCCTGAAACAGTGGCTGACAGAAGCTAGCATATCCTTTAGGGGGAGAGGGATGTGTTCTACTCTCCAGAGTTTCTGGGAGACATAACACCCTATTTATCTTCCATGGAACCTGGCTTAATGACATGGCCTCTGGTGACTCCCTTCCCTTTCCTATCTTATGCATACATTCTACAGTCTTTTCTGGAAGAATCAGCTCCCCAGCAATCTACTTCAGCTAAATCCTCATCCTGAGGTATTTTTTACTAAGAGAATAAAAAAAAAGGGAGGGGGGAGCATCGGCAGAATGATTGCTTGTGACTTACACTCTGCAACTATTAAGTACCGTTCCACATGAACATTTTACTCAAAAACTCATCGCCATATCCGTTTTAAAGCGCCGAGTCCAATCACATCATAGAGGTTTGAAAATTATCCAGACAGATCCCAATCATCCTCATGTTTCTCGAGAATAAAATATTCATAGCACCACAATTATGACACCCCTAAAATGATGTCGAGAACCAAATACACCAAAAATGTGAAAGTGCCTAAAAGCAGCAGCAGCTGAGGAGATGCTATCGTCTGAGAAGGATGAGTCGGAGGGGCTGATACATGTCCTGGAATGACTTGAATGTCCCCTTCCCATAGCCTTGCCTGGGATGGGACGTAACCAGCGAGACTCTGGGAACACTAATAAGAGCTCATCTAATACAGGGAAGGTTGAAAACATAGACTGTCCTTTCCTGAGGATTTTTCTTGTTCCTTCTATATCCTGAGCTTTTGACAAGATGAAACTTAGACTGAGGAAATGCCATGACAGTAAGATTGGTTGACGTTTTCCCCTCTGCTGTCCAAAAACGCACGAAAGCATGGCTTCTCCTGTCACGAACTGTGCTGTAACTCATCCTTGTAACAGGACTGCCAAGGGGGCACGTTACAAGAGGAGTCACAGTCCAGGGACACGGGGAGACTTAGGTTGAAACACATTTACAGAGATCATACCACCCAGCCATGATAGATACATGACATGAAAAACACAGGCGCGGTGCCATGCGGAGGCCATGCAATACCGCCAATCTTTTGGACACAATGATGTCTGTGTGTTTCTGTCACACCCAGCTGGTCTTCGAGGCTGTTTCTGTTGAGGTACACGGCATGGGATCTGTGCATAGTACAGGGCAGACAGCACCACCAATGGAGCCTGCCTTTACCACTGCCCCAGGAACTGGCAGACGTGTGTGGCACTGGCCACTATCACCCATCCAGAACAGCTGCAGTAAGGAACCTTGACAAAAATGCCAACTGTTTTGCCCTGTGGTCCTCGGAAACACACTAAAAATACTCTTATTATCATGAACTCCAAAGGACAAACTGAAGTAGTAAGAAACTAAAACACTTTTATGCTGAGATGCTAGTAATTTCCATCGACATCCAGTATTACTGAATTCCAGGAAGTGTGCAATCCAACCTGCCCCTCCAAGTACACGTAGTATCACACATTATGACCAGGATTTGATTTCTTGCTCTCTCTCAGGTCCTTTGCTCCTGTCTTAGAAGCCACTTTCTGCACGGCTGAAACACAAAAAGGAACTTACAACTTAAAGAAGTTTCTCTTAGTTTACATTTCAGTCCATAGTTTTGGCCAGCTGGAAGGCAAGACAGCATGCCAGAAGGGCCTGGGCAAAGGAAAGCTACTTTCCTCATGGTTTCCAGGAAACAGAGACAGAAGGGAGGAGCTGAGGGGGGGAGAAACCCTTCCAGGTCACACCCCCATTGGAGCGCCTCTTCCAACTAGACCTCACCTCCTAATAGCAATTCAGCTATCAGCCCCCACCTTTCAAAACCCCACCTACCAGCTCCTAGGNCCTTTGGGAAACATTTATATATAAAACATAACAGCTCTGTGACATCTATAAAATACATGCAAAAGTACAACACACACTTTATGCAAGAAAAGATCATTCTAAATGTTTCCTTGCTCTAGAAGTATTGACATTTTCCAAGTTCACCTATAGAAATTAAGCAACCTAGTGGTACTAGAAATCAAAAAAAAACAGGGAAAATAAGTCAATGTACCTAGAATGTGATTAGTTATGATCTAAGGAAGTTGCAGTATACAACTAGATAGATTATACGGTCTACAGCACAGGAAACCTGAGTCCTCCCCACTTGACACAATCCAGGGGGCAAATGCTTCTGCCTGGGAGTACCATAAAAGGATCTAGGACACGGGAAGAGTGGAAGTGGAGATGCGTCGGACATGTGAGCACCGCAGAGAAAGATACCATGCTGGGCACGGAGCTTGCTGGAGAAATTTATTAGTGCACTGAGCGGAACGTGGGTGTGCTCTGCAAACAGTAACTATTTTAAGGAATTTGAAAGGTAAAGGGTAATTAATTCACAGCTTGAGTCTCATATCTGCGCTCAATTAAAGGGAACAAATCCCCTACAGTCTCAGAGCTGGATTCCTCTCAGTGGGAAACACTCCCCCATTTAAAGGCAAAAATGTTCTCAGCACTCCTCCCCCTTCCCAGAATCAGAACTTTTTACTTCTGAGAGGTGGAAAGACGGCTCTCCACACTTGAGCCTGTGATGGACTTGCCCAGGGCACAGGCCTGGGACCTCTTAGGTACCAAGGGGGAAGGATGGCTGGAGGGAGCTTGCAAAGGAACCTGCAGCTTCTGGGGTACAAGGAAGAAAGCTTTCACTTAGTTTCTACTGTGACAATAACAGCCTTCATGTAGACTCAGCACATCCCGTACCAGGCCTGTGACTGACCCATCATCCTGCAACTGATAAGGAGGAGCTACCATTTGACCTGTGGTGTAGAAGAGCTCTTCATTAGTCTCCTTTGTGCTGAGTGATGAACTCCCTGGGGCAGGCTAACCTGAGGCAAACTAAAGAGGTTCTGAGCTCATAGGTTTAGGGCTAGTAGTGCAAATATTATACTGCAAGCTCTTGCTAGGGCCCCCACAAAGCGCTGGGGGTTTTGTGTGCTGGCGGAGGAGATTACAACACCAAACAGAAATCCAGGGACGCTGGGGTCTGGCAGGCCCTGCATTGAGCCTAGGACCACTTGCTAAGCCCCTCCCCCAGTAGCCCCACACTGAAAATCCAGTGTACAACATATGAAACATTGGGGGGCCACTTAAACCATGTCTAACCGGTCGCACATTTCTGGCTGCATCAGTTTACTCTTTGTTGCTGCAACGAAATACCTCACAGAAGCAACTGAAAGCCTAAGAGGTTTACTTGACTCCCACTTTCAGAGGTTTAAGTCCAGCATCCGATGGCTCCAGTTCTTTGGATCTGGGGTCAGCCAGAAAGATCATGGCAGGAGGGCATCGCATAGGACAACTGTGTATCTCACAGCAGCCAAGAAGCACGGGGAAGGCGGTAGAGCCCGAGAGGAAGGCTGGGCACCAGAAATAGCTCCCCGTGCCCATGTCTCTGTGACCCACCAAGACATGCCCAGAATGTGCTAATCTTCCAAGCATCTGTCATGCTGATCAAGGTGACAGTCAAGATTAACTGTCACACTTGCAATGGCTTGGACAAACTCATAGCTGTGAGTGCTGAGGGTTGCCGCTGGCTGGCTGTTCTCCACGACTTTTCCCTTCTGTCACTTGCAACACAGACTGACTCCCTTCCTCAGCTTCTCTTGCAGTCACAAAGCAGCCATGGCAAAAGAGCAAGGAGAGCTCAAGAGAAAGTTCAAAGGGGAAGAGAAAAACCAGGTGGAAGTCTTGATGTTTGCGATTCTGACCTTCACTGGCACCACAAGGAAAAACACTGGTTTTGAACGAAAATTGCCAGAGATGTGAACTTGTAAAAGAGCTTCCCTGAGTTCACACCCAGTTCATCATACCTAAGAACACTTGAAGGACACTGGGCAAGTCATATTTTCTGCTGTCACTTGGATGTTGAATGTCCCCTAAAGGCCCATGGCCCAGGTTGGTGCTACTGGGAGGTGTGGAATCTTTGGTTAGTGGGACCTCATGAGAGGTCCTGCGGTCATTGGAGATGTCTCCTTGTAGGCGACTGTGGGATCCCGGCTCCTTCTTCTATCTCTTTCTCTCTAGCTCAGAAGTTGAGCAGTTGACTCCACCATACCGCCAAGTATTATATTCTTCCTCACACAGGCTCCAATCAACGGGGCCAGTGGAACCTCTGAAACTGCAAGCCAAAATAAGCCTTTTCTCTTTAAAAGTTAGTTGTATGAGGTGGTTCCCTTATAGTGATAGAGAGTTGACTGAAAAGATCTGTTATCATAGAAAAAGAGGGAATTGGGTTGGACGGGCTTGAGCTTCATGCCAACTTTGGGATTCCATAGTGCCTCTGTGAGTTGGCTACTCCTCCATCAGCTAGCACATGGCTGCTATTTACTTTCCTCCTAAACCAACTCCTGTCCACATTACACTTTCCTAGGGCCACGTCTTTCCCAGGGTGCTTCCACCCACAACCAGCCGGCCATGTCTTCAGGTTCTTCAGCTGTGGATTTGACTGACTGCCGACTGCAAATAATTACAAAATGAATGTGTATCTGTGTTCAGCATGTTCAGATTTTCCGTCTTCGTTCCCTAAAGTGTAGCGACTATTCACATGCAGTTTCCATTGTATGAGGTATTAGAAGTCGGCTAGAGATGACATGAAGGGCCCAAGATCATCTGCACAGTTTTCGGCAAACACTATGCCTCTTTATTTAAAAAGCTTAAGCATCCCCAAGGCGCTCAAGGCCTGGTCTGCTGTGATCAGTGATGGACACAGGTGCACTGTTTGTGCCCCAGGCTTCGGTTCTGTAAGAGAAGAGGCAGAAGGAGGCGCTCCAATTAGAGATGGGGAAACTGATGCTGTGATATTAGCAACCTACACAAAACTGTGAAACCCAGCACGAACATTCAGCTCTCCCGATCGCTGGTTCTTGTCTCATTTTTGCTCACTACGTCATAGGGCTTCACACGAGAAATCAGTCACTACAATTATCTTACTAAATCAGTTTTTAAGCATTATTGGGGGTGTGGGACACAGCAATACATTTGCCCTCACTGTGATTTGGTGAAAATGAAAGAAAACAGCTAAACTCCCAAAACTACTCCTAAAAGGTGTACAGGTAGCAGGACCTCAATCGTTTCAGCCAACTTCTGCATTCATACATAGTACTCTATAAAACAACTAGCAAAGACAAAAGGTTGAGTCACATCCAACAAATTGGTTATCAGGTTCCAACTAAAAGTGTCATTTTCTCTGACTCATTTCTTCCTTAAAGAACATCAGAAAACATTTGATTGAACTTCTTCCTCTGTGTTCGTCATCTCCTGTGTATTTCCAAGTTAGTAGGCACCCAGGGGTTTTCTGTGGTGTGCTGCAAGCTAAGGCCTTTGCATGGTGTCACCTTTGAAAGTAGCTATGGCGAGCACTTCTCTCCACACCCAGTAGGATGGCTATAATAAACAAGAGACAGAGAGAAAACTGTTGGCGAGGATGTTGACAAATCAAAATCCCTATATATTGCTACTGGTGGGAAGGGAAAATAGTATAGCTCTTCCAGAAAGTCTGGCAGTTCCTCAGAAAAACATGCAGATCTAACATGACCAACCGTTCTGTGCTCCAGTCCATATTCAAGGGAAATGAAAACAGAGGTCTCCACAAGAAGCTGGTACGTAAGTGCCAATAGCTGCCTTAGTCTTTTTTTCTGGTGCCAGGGATTGAACTCAGGACCTTGTGCATGCCAGGCAAGCACTTACGCCATTGAGCTACCTCCCCAGCCTTTATAGCTGCGTTACTCTTAACAACTAAGAATAGATACAGTGTTAGGGTCAAGTGGAAAATACATCAACAAAACACGGTACAGACATACAATGGAATGTATTGGGTAATGAAACTGAGTGAAACACTGACACATGATACAAAAATGGATAAACTTTCAAAATATCATGAAAAGTAAAAGAAACCAGACACACAAGGCCACAGATTCTATGATTCCATTTCTATGGAAGGCCCAGAAAAGACAAAGCCACAGACAGAGCATAATCAAATGTCAGGGCCCAGCAAGGGAGACCTAAGGCCGATGGCCAATAGTATGAGCTATCCTGTGGAGGTAAGGAAAGTATTCTCAGATTAGATTACATAATGATTATGTGTCTCTGAAAATAATGAATGTCACATGTTAACATAGTACCTGCACCGGATTAGCATTGCATGATGTACCATAACAATAACTTTATTGCAATAATAACATTATTTTAGTCATGATAATTATTTCAGTTACAACTGTGACCAATGTTCCCGTAATGTCCAAGCATGAACAAAAACCCTTTTCCCTGGTTTCCTTTCATCGGGAGCCGCAAACTCAGGCCCACGGGCCAAATGTGACCTGAGGTCTGTTTTCATCAATGGAATCTGATTGGCTCAGTCAGGCCTATTGGCCACACATCACCTACGGCTGCCCAAGCGCTATAACAGCTGTGGTTGAATAGTTGCCACAGAGAACACAAAGCCTAAAAGACTCCCTCTGTCTCTCGACTTCTATGGGGCCAATTTGCTGACTTCTATGGTCTCTAGAACGCTCTGTTGTCATTTTCACCCCGAGAAAGGAGAAATTCCAGTCCCTGCAGAGAAGCCAAGAAGCAGAACCCAGCTGAGACAGAAACGGCCAGCTACTTCCGGCGGCCCTCAGCCCGGGCACCATCTGCGGGCCTGCCCTTCGGCAGACTGTCCTCGGATGCTGGGAGGTAGCTCAGCGGCGGGCCTGCCTCCTCTCTAGATTCTCTCCGAGATGCAGGAAGAGCACCCCTGCTCTGTACCTGCCCTCCGACCTCTTCCCTAGCTGTGCGAGCTCACACAGGACAAGAGAAGAGGTCCCGCCCCACCTAGAGCTGACTCAGCCCTTCTCACTCCTTGTGGCCATGGTCTGTCCCCGAGAATGGCTTCTCACAGGAAAGCCCCAGTGCAGAAAAGGAGGACAAAGTGGTGGCTTAGATCAGCAAGTGGCCAGCCATGCTTGCCCATATGTGCAGCTCCAGCCACACGCCTGCGCTCCGCACGCTGTCCCCACCAAGAGCCCACGCCCACCAGGCCAGGCTCCGGCTTACACAGGCATGGCCACCTTCTGTGACACCAGCAGGGAGCATCAGTGGACTAATGAGGAAGCACTGGCCACATGGGACAATCAGAGAGGCCTCCTCGTGGGTGACAGCATCGCTGAGTTCCGTTCTTGTCATTCAGGTGAACGGTTGGATTCTTAAGGATATGCACAAACTGTATTGCTGGGGATGTGCTTTGCCCCGGGAGGCAGCTCCTGGCATTCGAGTACAACCGCATTGGAACCTTCCCTGCACCAAAACAAAGCCAGAGGCCCCTAAGATCCAGCTGATGGCCTGTTCCATGGCGCAGTAGCAACAGCTCTTCCCACAAATTATTTGAGTCTGTCAGAGGTCTGGGCTGCCCCCTCCCACTGCCGCTGGCTAGGCCAGCAAGGCCATCCATGTCCACATCAGGTAAGGTCTGTTGGGATCTTAGCAAAAGGGGAGGGGGAGGAAATGAGGAGAGGGCGGAAGGAGAGGAAGCTAACAAAAAAGGGGGAAGAGAGAGAAAGAGAGAGAGAGAGACAGACAGACAGACAGAAACAGAGAGACAGAGAGAGAAAGACAAAGAGAGACAGAGACAGAGAAAGACAGAGACAGAGAGAGAGAGAGAGAGAGAGAGAGAGAGAGAGAGAGAAAGCGAGATGATACAGAGAAAGAGAGATCAGACCCCGAGAAGAAAGAGCTCACAGGGACCCTATTTCTTTGCCTCGTCCTCCGTTAATCCTCTTCCCACCTGCAGCTCCTGCTACCTTCAAAGCGAGCTTCGCCCAGGCCGCTGTGTGGGAGCAGGCTGAGTTAAGACAGCTGCGTGTAAACTTCCCCAAAGAAAAGAAAAACAAGCACAGGAGAGCATAAGCCTCTTTGCCTTTTCCAAGAAATCAAACAATGACTGAGAGCAGCGCGTCGAAATCAAAGATGATGGCAGCTTCAAAGCTCACGGAGAAGATCAAAAGAGCGACTTGGGAAGAGCAGGTGGCGGTGGCAGGGCGGGGCACCAGCCAGCGAGAGGAGGGACCGTTTCCTTCCGCCTCATCTCCAATGAGTCAGGGGTCTGGTCTGGGCGTCTTGTGCGGAGCCTGATGCAAAGTTCTTTAATAGGCACAAAAAGGAATTTCAGCAAAAATCTTCCAGATCAAATGCTGCTTCTTGGCAAAAAGCTTTCCACGCTGATGCCGAGCCCTAAATCCCAGCAAACACTGCCTCTCTACGCCGTGGTATTTCAATTTATAGTAGATCACAGAGACATTGTGCTGAATTCCATTTGCTTAACCTGATGGCCTTTTGCAAGATGACTTCCCCGAGAGTGGAAAAGAAAAGAACAAATATTAACCTAATGCTATGCTTAAATGCTTAGAATTGGGTTGTGGGCTTCTGTAGAATCGGTCAGCAATTGCTTCTCCCTGGTTGTCCTGTGGGGATGAAACGGTTCTCCTTCCAACTCCTGTTTTGGGGGACACAGATGCTGCGTGGTTGTGTGGCAGTGGATGAACCCCACGCAATCAGCTGGACTTGACTAAGAATCATGCTCAGCTACGGGTAAAAGTTCCTGGGCTTCGCACAAAAGGGCACTCGCAAGAGCAGGAATGCAGCATTGCCCAGCACGGTACCATGTGTCCTGTCCGCTGTTGGCTTCAGCTCTTTGGCTTTGGAAAATCCACGAATGCCCCATGCTCTGAGGCAGCATCACTGACCTTGTCCTTCCCAAAGTGTTCGCTCCTGAAAAGCCCAGATGAAGGAGGGCGCAAACCAATAGCGCTGAAGAACAGCACAGACCCGGGCACCTCGGAGGCATCCGGTACAAAGCTGGTTGACATGATTCATTTTAAAAGCTTGCTGATGGTCTCCCAGGAAGAGAATGCTTCTAATCTCTTTAGCGTCCTGAGTTTTCTGTAGGTCAAATGGCCTTTTCCCTCTGCCGTGGGCAACTGTACTTAGCCTCCTAAGAAACGTTCAAGTTATGCCAGTAGCAGAGTCAAAAACAGCATCTTGAAAGGCCTAGGTGGTTAGATGATGTGTATAGTAGTTTGCTCAAGCCGTTCTTATGCTTCGATTCCTGCAGAAATTATATGCCTAGAGAAACACACACACACACACACACACACACACACACACAATGCAGTATGTATAAAAATCCAAAGCAAGTAGACACCGTGACACACACCTGTAACCCTAGGATCCAGTATTCTAGAAGGCCAAAGGAGAAGGGTCATGAATTTGAGCCTACGCCACGCAACGTAGTGACTTAGTGAGACCCTATCTCAAAACTAATAATAAAAAAGGACAGGCGGTGTAGCTCAGTGTGAAGACCTAGATTCAACCCCCACTGCCTCAAACACAGTCAAAGCAATCAACAAGTGTCTGTACTCATGGCTTATGAATGAAATCTCATTACGTTACAACACGCCTGCCACTTGGTCCATGCCTGACTGCCACTGATGTGTGTCTTTTGTCCGATTTGAAAAAATGGCTTGGAAATCCACAAGGACACACACGAGGCTATATATATGTTGTCATTTTTGTGTTTCTTATTCATTTTTTAATGTTACGTTCAGGCTACTTCTGTGAACTGCAGCCACATTTGCAAGACATGAAGCAGTAAGGTTTTCAGCAAAACTATATTGACCCTGATCCTAATATTTTTTGGCCCTGAAACAGGTGAGTTTTTACATGCAACTAGGTCCACAAAACAGATGGCGTATGGCCTGCCTTAATCAGATAACTCAGAGATAATCTCATTCCCCAAACAAAGCTGTCTTTTGAGTAAGCTTGCTCCATATCGTGCACGCCAGGCATAAAAATATGTCTGCCTAGGGGAGTTCTACCCGCTATGGTGAATCAAGTTAGTTCCCACCCCTTCTCTTGTCCCTCTTGTGGCCCCAGGGCATATCCCTGCTTTTCTCTGCATTAAAAATATATATATATGCTGAATGGTGGGGGAAAGACCAGAAATTAGTCTCTAATTCTTTTTTTTTTTTAATTTATTTATTTGTGTGTGTGTGTGTGTGTGTGTGTGTG
>NDGM011197071.1:0-12304 GCA_002564305.1 Octomys mimax
CACACACACACACACACACACACACACACACAAATAAATAAAATAAATTAAAAAAAAAAAGATGTCATTCAATATAGACACTTAATAAAAGCTTCTTCATAACTAATGTAAAAGTTACCTAAATAACATTGCAAAACAAATTAATGTTAATTTGTTGAAGGATCTAATATGATACAAGAATATATATACATATGTATATATGTATATATATACTAAATGCAGATGTCAGTACATTTTATATGCACAAAGAAAATATATGAAAGGATAACTCTTGCTAGTTATCCCTCTGAGGTTATAATAAAATAGAAAAAATGTAGGAAACTCTCTTTTTCTTTCTGTGCTCAGAATTACTTTGTTCCACGCATGATTTGAGAAATTAAAAACGCATTGCAGTATTTCTAGAAGAAATGCGACTGAGGAAAGGGTTAGACCGTGAGCCGGCATAAGGAGTAAGCTCCTGCGGAAGCACGAAAGCGGAGTAACCACCTAATGCGAAACACCGCCACGGATGATGGCAGGAAAACTCACCTTAATTAATTTTGTGATGAAAGAGCTATTTCCCACATGCAAAGAAGGTATATTCTGATCAGACTTGCGTTTCAGGACCAAGATTTTATGTGGATGACGTGAGATTATATTGGAGTTAAGTATTTCAGCAACTGTGGTAATAAAGGTTAAAATGCTCAGCCTCTCGTATTGATTGCTTTTCTGTTACTGGGACAAAATACTTGACATACTAGCAAGAAAGGGTCATTGCGGCTTATGGCTTCAGCGCTCTCAGTCCATGGTCTGTTGGCGCCACAGAAAAACTTCATTTCAGGGAAAGGGGGCATGGGAGAGGAAAACCGCTCTCCGCGCAGAAATCAGGATGGAACACAAAGCGGAGGGTCAGCGTGGAAGGGGCCTCGAACAAGAGCGCACCTTCTCAGGCTCGGCCCCTCCAGCTCCTTCCTCCATCTGGGCCCAAAGTCCCAACAGCCCATTCAGCTACTAAGCCACTGATGAGTTGCTAGCCTTGTGTTGCAACCCTCCCTCTGGACCTCACTTCTGAAATCTGAGGATTAAACCAGAATTTACCAGTGTTTGGGAAACACTTTGTGTTTAAACCATGACATCTATTTTTTAACATTTGTGGCAGTGGAAATAGAAAGAACGGACCAGAGTAACTGTATGTGCCTGAGAAATTTGCCATTATATTAGTTTTCTGTTACTGAAACAAATGACCACAATCCCATCGCACAGACTGCGCCCACCTGTTATCTCGCGGTTCCATAAGCACCCAGGCAGCACACAGCTCACTTACTATAGGAGGGGTCTCTGGTGTAGCTTGGATTTTCTATGTCTTCCATAACTTTACTGGATAAAATCTTGATCCTCAGCTTGGAAATATTACAAGGTAGTCTAAGTTGTTTTTTTTTTTTTTTTCTTTTTTAGAACTAGAGATTGAATCCAGAGATGATCAAGCTGTACCTCCAGCTCTTTTAATTTTGAGTCAGAATCTTGCTAAAATGTCTAAGCTACCACCTCTAATCCCCTGTTCTTCTGCCCAGGTTCCCAAGTACCTGGAGCTATAGGAGTCTACCAAAGTGTTGGCAACCTGTAAGAAACGGGTTGTGGAGGACTTTGTTTTTATTCTGAGGTCCACAGATACTAAAGATGTTTCAATTCCTTCTCCTTTAGCTTGGCTGTCCAATAGAATTTTTAGTGAAGACCTTAAATTAGAAAGCAAATTAATCTCTCTCTCTCTCTCTCTCTCTCTCTCTCTCTCTCTCTCTCTCTGTCTCACAATGTCTTGAACTATTAAAATTAGATTGCATAGTTTTGGAAACAAGAAGGATTATTGTGTTTCAATTTAACCAGAGCAATTTTTAAAGAAACTCACTAAATTTGTGAAGGCACTCTTTCAAATATTCAATGTACTCTCCAAGCTAAAAAAGAAAAAAGTATTGAATTTAAGAAATGGGAAAGGACAAAGAATGATCTTTGCAGCTAACTAATTCTCTAGTAAGCTCAGTTTCTCGAGGCTAGACAGCATGAGATATGCTGGCATGCTAAAATTCTCCTACGATTCAGTCTCCAAAATTAAATTCCACTATATAATTCTACTCTTCAAAATAATGCATTTAGAATATATTTTAAGTTCTATGGCCAGTTCACCTTGAAAATCATCCAAGTTAGTGACAGCGCAATTACAACTTTAAGGAAAACCCTGACAACTCTAGCGTGTTGTGGTTAAAGTTCTGGAAAATAGCATGCTCTCTGTTTAATACAGGGTAACACTAATTTAGATTTTTTTTTTTTTTTAGCTAAATTCTATGTACTCATATGTAAGATGTAGTTTTAATAGAAAAGGAACTGAGAAGAAATGCATCTTGGGGAAGCCGCAGTCTTGTGCAAAATTTTGATCGGAGCAGGTTTTATCCTCACGCACTTCATGTGTGTTCGTATCTAGCTCATGCAATAACAGATCTTGCGAAGACTCAGGCACAGCGTTCGGAGCGCAGTGGCGCTGTGACGGGACGGGCCGCCGCTTTCCTGGGTGCACATCAGCGCTGCACGGCGGCGCAGCTGGCAGAAGATGAGATGCGATGAAATGGCAATATAAACAGAAATGGCTCTTTAAGCTGTCACCTGCCAAGAGCAGTACCTAAAGGACATTTTCTCCATTTCAGGTCATTAACAGTCTCTGGGGAGGAATATTTCCAAAGAATCACACAGGACTTCAAGTAGTTTCTTTTATTCCATTAAAATCACCCCACTTTGCAAAGTGCACTATGCGGGGTTGTACTCTTGAGCCTTTCTGTGCTCATAAACTTTATTCAATTTGCTGGCTTCAAGATCTATACAACCTCAAAATAAGACAAACAAGTGTTATTTCTTTTTTCTCTTCTCCTGTACACACAAGCTGCAGTCTGAGAACATTATGAGATGTTATAACTCTGGAAATTGCACACAATTTTTAGTCTGTATGTTTCACAGCCTTGCGAGAGGTTAAATTCAATAACATTTCAAGTTCAATTTTGCTTTCAACTCTGAAAATGAATTTTTAAAAAAGTTATCTGGATTTCTATGATTAATTTACCTTAGAAACAAAAGTATAAAAGTATAAATATGAAAGGGTACCATAAGTAATGATTCTTAAAATCAACTAAATTGTATACTGTAGGTGTGCTGTCCTTGCTGTAGCATCATTTCACTTGGAAACTGGATTTATATAACCAAATAGTTACACAACTTGAAAATTGCTGTTCATACTTCAAAGGAAAAATATTATTGAGATTAGCTTGTTTTCTTTGATAATTTTCATATTAAAATTGGACAATGATTTCTTCCTAATTTTAAAATACCCTCTAGCAGTCACTTTGAAAGGCTGGTCAACACACAGCCCCCCTTCCTTTCTGTGTAGGATGAATCTGCCTGACCTTTTAATGTAGAGAAGGGATAGAAAATGCTCCTAAGTGCTACAAATGCTCTACAGCACACTGGCTTACTTTCCCAGGAGGTTTTAGATTCAGCATGTGGATGTGACTCAGGCACCCTCAGCATACTTGGCTCGCTGAACTGTCAGTTGGGACACACAGACCCAGCACAAAGATGATGCCAAGGCACCTCTCCCTCTCTCACCCTCCAGGCCCCCCACCCAGAAGGCTCGGATGCCTAAGCAAAGGAAGAACTGCAGGACTTGTGCTGGGTGCCCTGAAACTGAATCACCGAAGTAAAAGAGCTAGCCGGCCAAATTGTACCACTTCCTATTTATGGAAGGAGCTACTACTTCCTTCTCAGGACATTTTTGATGTGTTTGGGCATAGCTTAGGAAAGGTTATACTTCACCAATTCTCATTTTTCTCAGTAACCCAAGAACTCACTAATAAATTTCTTTTTCTTTCTTCGCCAGAGAAGTCTTTTGTTCCATGCAACTAGGAAATTTAATACATGTGTTCCCATATGTTCCTTGCTCATTATGAGTTATTCGTATTTCCTGCTTTGCTTTATCTAAGACCTAGCATGAGTTTCTACCTATTGTTTCATTCCTTTTGGTTACTTGGAGGTAGATTTTTTAGATCAAGACTTATAAAGGAGCCCCATGAGCAATGCAGTATTTAAAGAAAATCCCTGATGAAAGCTGATGTCATGGTTTTGAAAACCTAGCTCTTTGGTTATCATTGATCCAAAGCAGCATTTCTTAAGAAATGTTATGGAAACTTCAGGCTCTGGGTCGCATCTTTAGTAACCACTTTCAAAATCACTTTTCTTTGCATCTTTGCAGTGGACTCCATCAAAGATGCAATGCCAGTTCTGAAAGCAAAATTATCTCCAGACATTGCCAAGCATCTCCTGAAAGGCAAGAAGTTTCCCCACTTGAGAACCATTGTTTCCAATCATGCACGTCAGAAAGATATTAACCACTCACAGCAGTTGGTGATGCCATACATTTATTAAATAGAACATGGAATTCCTCCTCTAAAGCCCTGACAATTTGGAAGACTCAGCTTCTCCTCTCATAATTATGCCATCTTTTGTGAAGTGTTACAAATTTAATAGGTTAAAACTGTATGCAAATGTAATAGGGAAATCCTTACACAGACTTTATAAAATTTTATATAATAGCAACAGAATAGAAGAATGAAGCAAATGATTACTCACAAAATTTAATGAATGATGGAACAACTTATAAAAGGAAGGAATCCTCTCTGGTAAGAGAGGTCAGGGCAAATGGGAAAAATAAGATTTGAACTGAATTCAAGATCAAGAAGGGTTTCTTGAGAAACAGGTAGAATTTCAGCTGTACAACAAATTCAAATGGACAAACTAGTTTGAGTTTTAAGCATGGTGTTGAGTGACACAGTAGAAGAAAGCTTGACAGAAACACTGGGTTGCAGATAGATAATGTGGTGCACCAGTGCCCATGAGACAGGAGAGTAAGAATCTGCACCCCATCCTAAGCACGCCCTTGCATAGTTAACCCCATCCTAAGCACATCCTTGCATAGTACACCCCATGCCTTCCCCTGATGGCCCTTGTGCTGCATGGCCTGCTCTGCTGGGGGTGCAAATTACAAGGACTGAGATCCATCCGCAAGCTTTTCCTTCATACTGCTTCTGAGTCAGATGACTGAAGATTTTCTGAGAGGCAAACTGAGAAACTTGGACTTTCAAAAGATGAGTAGTTTCTGTGAGTATGTAAAGATGAGGTATAATAAGAACTTTCTAAATCTGAATCCTATTTGAAGTAGGTGGATTACATGGAAATAATGCTATGAACTGGATTTGAGCATAAGAAGTTACAGTGATAATCTAAATGCAAGGTGAAGAGGTTTGGAATGAAGGGCATAGAAATAAACAGAGAAAAGATGAAGTGGGAGACAATTAAAACTGAGAGCACTAGGGCTGGCGAGATAGTTCAGGGGATTAAGTGCCTGCTTAGGCAAGCGCAGGGACCAGAGTTCAATCGGAGACCAGGCATGGTGGTGCATGCCCATAAACCCAGCACTGTGGAAGCTGAAAACAGGAGGATCACTATGAGTCTGAGCTGCGTAGTGAAACCCTGAACCAAAACACATTAAAAAAAAAAAAAAAAAAAAGTCCACTGAGATTGATAATCCATAGCTATTGAGATGAAATACAAAAAAAGCTATTAAAATTTTTCACAATGATTTTAAAATGAGCACCACAGAAAAATTAGGACATTTAATGAAAATAGATTAATAAACTCTAGAAATCAGCATTAAAGCGAAGTGGAATTAAATGGTATATGTTAGGTGGCCTGGCAAGATAGATCAGTGGACTAAGTGCCTGCTTCAGTAAGCTCAGGGACCAAGGTTCGTTCTTCTGTCCTGGAAGACATGCCAGCCCCTGGGGCACCACCAAGTCTGGCCACGGTGGCATACGCCTGTGATCCCAGTGCTTGGGAGGCTGAATACAGGAGGATCACTATGAGTCCGAGCTGCGGAGTGAGACCCTCAGCCAAATACAAGAAAGAAAGAAAGAGACAAATAGAGAAAGAGAGAAAGGAAGGAAGGAAGGTGACATAGTAAAGAAGTCTATTAGGGATGTCAAAATATGGGACAGAAGCTCAGGAGGAAAGAAAATGATGGAGAAATTAATCTAGAATGTTTTAAATGACATATTTAATGATTATATTCAACTCATTGGAATTTCAAGAAGTGATTGAACTTTTTATGACTTAAAACTTTTATTTCAATGTAACACAGTACATAGTAATAAATAAAATATTAAAAATCACTTTTCTATGAAAAATACAATTGCATAACAAAATAGAGAATAACAGTTGCTAAACCTGAGTTTTGTGGAAGTTACACACTTTGCCCCATGTATTGTAACTGTTACTATGTTCAACTACATACTAAAATATTTTTTCAAATGTAAAAACCAATTGAAAATGACATACATGTGTGCACCTTTCCCGGAGCATGATACGACTCATGCTGAGAAGGCATATGAGACTGACGTCTTCTTTGTTTATAACTGGAGCTGTAACACTGATCTTTCAAGGACTGAATTATGGTCTAGAGTTTCTCTGTTGCTTCCTTCATGTAGATTACTAGTAACTGACAGAAGGTATATTTAGGGTTTTACATGTAATTTTTTTTTCAAAATGTAAGAATTTTATTTCTGCCCTCACTAGGATTGTGCTTTATTTGGGCTGGGAAGATAGCTCAGTAGAATAAGCTCTTGCTTAGCAAGTGCAGGGTCCTGAGTTCAGTCCCCTGTACCACAAAAAGAAAAAAAAAAGAAAGAAAGAAAAAAGAAAAAGAAAAGAAAAGAAAAAAGCTTTATTGTGGTAAATATTGAATTTTATTTTTATTTTTTATTTTTTTAACTGATTACTTTGCTTTTATTTGTGTAACTCTTATATTTAGTGTAATTATGTAGTATATAAGTGAAGATAAAACTACAGTATTGTTCAGTACAATCAGCAAAAATAGTAGCACTATCTAAACAAAGGCATACTGTACAAAAAAAGGCACTGAAGAGCTATAAACAAGATGTACTTGATATACACACACACACAAGAGGACAGGTGGTAAAGCCAAGCAGTGAGGTCATAAGTCTTGTTAAAATAGGTTGTTAAAGAAGGAATATCTGTATAGCATGTGTTCAACTTTCTGAGGAAGTTACACGTTGTCTGTCTGTCTGTCTGTCTGTCTGTCTGTGAATTTTATATCTCTGTGTATTCTGTAATGGATTCTATTTTTATGTTGAAAAATGCGGCTCGGGCTTTCTCACCGCGGAGGTCCCCGAGGCCCCAGGCCTGGCTGCCCTGGCTCCCGGCGCTCTCCGCCCGCTGCTCTTCCGCTTTCCTCGCTCCCTGGGGACCCTGCTGTCGCGGATGGCGGCGCAGCTGTTGCCCACTGATCTCATTGCACATTTAGTCTGTTCAGCTTTTCTTAGATTCTACGTCTTGCTCCTTCAAGGCTTTGCCGTCCTTTTAAAACTGACATCTGTAGATTATCTTATGTGCTGAATTTGTGAATTAATTCTTTGTACAAATTTTGCATTTCTGAAAATACCATATCCTTCACTACTTTTAAACGGATGACTCAGTGACAGAAAAAGACTCTGTTCTCCTTCTTTCTTATCCCCTCAGAACTTGGGACNTCTACTCTGCAGCGCCATTACTAGTGCGCTATGAATGATCGCATCCTTCATTCCCCTGAGGTGATTTCTTTTTATGTAAACGTTAAGATTTCATTTGTTGTTGTGCTCTAAAATTTTGAAAATAAATGTCTAAGTGAAGTGTTTTGATTTCCTATTAAATTGGTTTTATAGCTCTTCCTCAATAAGGAGGCAAGTCTTACTAAATTTTGTTTCCTGTCCATTTAAACTTCCCTCTCCTCCTTCTTCTTAACGCTTGTGTTGCCTGAAGATGACCTGTGTTGATACTCTAGTCTCCTGCTTTCTACTTCGTTTTGGCCAATACAATATTCTGAGAAACACTTTTTTCCAAGCTTCCTTCTTCTCATTCAGTTCATTGTGTTTTCCTGCATGTTTATTTCCAGCATCAAAATTATCTTCCTTACACTGTCTTTTTCACAAAACTGCCACATTTGCTTTATCATTGTGAATGTTTCTGTGTATATTAACTAGAATGAGATAGATTCTATGTTCTGTCTATTTCACTTCAGTAATTTTGTCTCTATGTTGATTTTGAGGCAAAATACTCTTGTCTCTATGTTGCTCTGGTCTTTCTCAGAATTTGCTTATACAAATAAAGACTTACACACATTAAGATTCATTTGTATTGTTTGTGTTGTTAGAATTTTTTTCTTCTGAAGGGAAGGTGGGCTTAAAACTTTGTGAGTAGGAATGAAAGGAGTCAGAGGTAAACTGTATGTGGAAGAGATTAGCTCAGGTCGTTCTAGTAAGGAGCACTGTCTAGAATTTTCAAATAAATGAAAAACTGACATTGGAGCTCCCATTCAATTAAGAATCCCGTTCTTAGAAAATTGCTTGAATTTGCTTCTATAATACCTTTTGGGCTATCATGGAAAGGATCACATTTATGACAGATAATCACTCCATTTACCCTCAGGGAATGGCATGCCCTCAGCTTTATCTTATGGTCTGTACCATACCTTTTAATGAGGCACCCTCATTACTTGCCACATCTTAAATTTGTTCCCAATCTCTGACAGCCCAATGCTGGTGTCATCCTATGATCCTGCCAACACAAATATCTCTTACATTTGTGGTAGCTCTTTTTTGCTAAATATGTTTTCATCTTATACAAATGTAGCCCGTTACCTCACCATGTGATGACCCCTTTCTGTTCTATGCTGTAATAGCTCCTTTCACTTTCTGTCTTTCATTAAATGCTTATTGGGAAGAAACAGCAGATCGATCGATTAGCTTATGCCAGTTGAGTCACTTGAATGCAGAGTAGTAAAGGAAGTTTTGTAAACTATAGCAAAAGCTGGGATTTCCATGGTGAATGATAATTTGTAGAAGTAGCCACAGAAAGCAAAGAAAGATGTGATATAGAAGAAGAACCCTGAGTTTCAGGAGTCTGAGGTTTTTGTCAGGCTTGTGAGAATTGTTGGCTGCTGCCTTGGTTGGGAGGTGATATCTTTCTTGCAGCTGCAGTAAAGTTTGTCCATTGCTCACATAGGCGTTTCTGTTCACCATCTTCCAAGATTTCTACCATGCAAATTCCTTTTGAAGAGGATTTAGAAGACAGCCTTGAAACAAAGGCACTCTGTCTCTGCTCTCAAAGCATTTTAGAAACACTCCCCAAATACCCACCGACTCCTTCTTCTGAAGCAAGGAGGCCTGGACTTCCACTCAGTATAAATTCGTCAGCCTGTTAGACATCAGACAAAAGATTTGATTTGATTATATCTTACCACTTACATAGGGAAGTAAGTCAGGTCCAAATATGAATAACTCAAGAACATAAAAAGACAAGCCCCAGGAAAGCTATTTATATCCTTAAGCTCTGTATCCTGTACTGAATAGCTCTCCTCTTGTGTCCTAGAAACCTGTCAAAACTAGTAGATTTCCAACCAAATAGCTCCATAGATTAAAGCATCTATAAGCAGGTGCAGGCGCTGGGGGTTTGATCCTCTGGCCTGTCATGTTGGCCCTGCCTCCTGAGTCTGCAATTGAGATTGGGTGTGGTGGTGTGCCCCTGTAATCCCAGCACATGGGAGGCCGTAAACAAGAGAATCACTATGAGTCCAATCTAGGAGCAAGACCCTGAACATCCTGTAGACCCTTCCCTAAAATACAGGAAAAAAAAAAAAAAGAAAGAAAGAAACTAGTAAATTTTCATTTTCATTCTGCCCTTAAAGGCTACATCGAGTTTAGCTTTTCAACATAATTATCTAAGCTAGTGTCTTTTATCCTTTGATTTCTTAAGATTAGAAATTTTGGAGGCTGGAAAGATGGCTTGGTGGAATAAGCGCTTCCCTGACAAGCACAAGGGCCTAAGTTCAATCCCCAGTTCTGAAAAAAAAAAAAAAAGATTAGAAATTTTGTCATACACATCTTTCAAAAGTATCCAGGACAAGGTTATTTGGAAGTAATATTTTGAAAACATTAAAGAAAAAAATGTATCTCAAAGCACTAGATAAATCCTCTGCAGAAAAAAGCAATTATTAAAAACTTATCCCAAATACATATTCAATTTGGCTATATATCACAAAACATTAAAATTAAAATAACATTCATTTTACTTGATATCCAATGTGCTGCATTAACACCTTTGTTGAAATACTATTAATATTTATCCATAGAAAGCTAAAATTTAGTGGACGAAATCTCAGAATATAATATTGATTTTATACTACGATACTTCAAATATTTGAATGCACTGTGTGTATTCATTTGGTAATGCTGTAAAATTTGAGAAATGGTAGGGCCAGCCAAATAGCTCAGTGGACTGACGCGCCTGCAAGCAGGCACGGGGCAGAGGGTTCGATCCCCGGGCCTGCCGTGCCAGCCCCGCCCCAGGGCGCGCTGAGACAGCGATGGAGACTGGGCGCGGTGGCGCACACCTGTAATCCCAGCTCTCGGGAGGCTGTACACAGCTGGATCAGTACGAGTCCCATCTAGTAGTGAGACCCTGAACACCCTGTAGACCCTTCCCTAAAATACAAAAGAATAGAAATAATAAAATATTATAACTTTCTGAATATAATACATGACAAGGGGTAATATATCAAAAACTATCATGTATTCTGATATATTGAAAATATATTCTATTATTTCATTAAGTGTCTGTACACGAAACTTACAACATCCATAGGTATGTTTCAAAAACAATCTATCATAACATCATGCCATTTCAGCAACTAAAATAATAAATGAACATATAAGTTTGCCTGCTCTAGCCAAATTCTCTTAGGACTGGGGATACAAGGACCCAAGAGACTCCTGCTGCAACCATAGTCACACGATCAGGACCCAGGAAAATTTTGATTCTTAGTAAATTCTCTTTTCACCACAGGAAAAGTTCTCTTTTTCACAAATATAAAATTTAAGTGCACATTGGCTATATTTTAAAAACTTAGAACTGCAATAAGAGTGACTTCAAAAGTTGTGAGCAGTACTGTGCCCATTAGTAAGTGAGAGTACACTTTGAAATCAGGAACACAGGGCACTCTATGCTCCTTAGACAGCAAACTGGGTCCACTGTCAGAAAATGCTTTTTGCAACAGCGTTACTCTATAAACATACTGTGTCTTAGTTACTTTTCTCTCATTGCTGGGACAAAATACCCAACACCCAACATGAAGGAAGGGAAAGTTTATTTACCTCAGAATTTGTGGAGGTTTTACTCCCTACTTGGCTGGCTCCAAGGCAGGGCAGCACGTGGTAGAAGGCAGCAGTTCATGGTGGCGGAAAACAGCAAAGAGCAGAGGGAGGAACAGCAGAGACAGCAGCTAGCAAGCCCCTCTCTCTTCCTTATATTGTATTCAGCTATCCACCCCAGGATGAGTGGAGCACTCACACCCATAATCCCAGAATTTGGTCATGAATTAATCATGAACACTAGAAGCTTGCCCCAGTGACTGCATGAGGCTCCCGGGGGTAAACACAAACCCTAACACAATGTGAGAACTGTCAGTAGGAGTCCTACTGCTTATTCTAGCTGGATATTTTACTTTTTAAAAATTATCTACTCACTATGTAAGATAAGCAGTACCACTTGTGTTTCCCTATGCTGTAGACTGAAAAGGTGAAATTCTAAATGTGAATGGCTCAGTAAGTGCCCCAAATTAGAAAATGCTTTAAGAAATCCCACTAAAAGGCCTTCCTTTGCATTATGTTTCCCTTAGGAGAAGGCCATGGAAATAAATGGTAAATTAGTCAGTCATTCTGTACAAATATAAACGTTCATAAAACTTCTATTGTGAATATGTGCTTCAACAAAAATGTGATATGTTCCTTTTTATCCTAATATAAGATTCTATCAATAATTGCTCAAATTTATCTGACTTTATGTTTTGCTCTATGTGTTCTTTTATATCTGGACTCTTCTAAAATTCTCTTCATATGGGAGAATGCCTTTCAAGTCCAATATTTGGATAAAAGTAAATTCTTAATCATAGAAAAACAAGTTTTCTTAAGACAAGAAAGCTAGTGATAGTTCCTAATTTATCAAAGGAATTTGCCTATTAGTTGTTGAGAATTCTATGTTTTAGGAATAAGTAATTATTTGGGTCCTGCAAGAAAACAAATGAGTTTTCTTTATTCAAAAAATAAAACCAAAACACCAGCTTATTTTTTTTTCTTTTCTTAAAATTTTATTGAGAAACAAATAGTAATGAGACAGTTGCAAA
>NDGM011197072.1:0-10008 GCA_002564305.1 Octomys mimax
CTCTTGGGAGGCTGTAAACAGGCAGATCACTACGAGTCTGATCTAGTAGTGAGATCCTGAACATCCTGTAGAGCCTTCCCTAAAATACAAAAATAAAAGAAAGAAAGAAAGAAAGAAAGAAAGAGAGAACAAAAGAAAAAAGAAAAAAGCATTGGATAATTTCAATTCCTTTACATTTACTTAAGCATGCTGTATGTGCTAGCATTTGGTCTGTTTTGGAGAAAGACCATGTACAGCTGATAATTATATGTATTCTAATGTGTTGAGTTGACACAGAAAAGCTTATCATGTCCATTTCTCTACAAGTTTGGTATATTTATGTTTTTCCTTTGCTGTTGTTTTGCCTAGTTGATCTATCTCTTTCTGTCCTTGTGGTATTAAAGTCTCCTATTACAATTGTGTTATTGCTCCTTTTATTTTTTATGTCTGTTAAAATTTGTCTTATGTCATTGAGTGCTCCTACACTGGGTACATATATATTTATGATTGTCATTCCTTCATCTTCATTTTTCTCCTAACAAGTATGTAGTGACTTTCTTCATCTCTTTTAATCATTCTTGGTTTTCATTTGCCACTGTTAGCAACCAGAATATCTATCACTGCTTTTTTTCTGGATTTCTGTCACTTAGAGTTATTTTTCTTATCCTGTGACTTTCACTCTATGAGTTCACTTTTGAGTTAAACGTGTTTCTTATATATAGCATATTTTTCAATTTTATATCTTGATCCATTATTGATTGGTCAATTTAGCCTATTTATATTGATGGTTGTGACTGATATATATTGGCTTATCTTTGTCATGTTATGTTACTACTGTAGGTTTCATATTTTTCCCCTCTGTTTAATTACTTGTTTTGCTTGGTGGTTCCTTTCTGTTGCTTTTGAAGTTGAGGTCATTTCTGTCTCTTATCTGCTATCATTCTGATGGGCTTTCCATAATAGGTAGCTGTTTCTTTTCTCTAAGTTTTTAACATTTTGGTCTTTTGCTGCCTTTCTGGGCTCTTGATTATTACGTGTCTGGGTGTAGATTTTTTTGGATATGCCTAGTTAGAGTTCTATATGCCTCACTTTCTGTCAGATTCTCTTCCTATGCTTCCTAGACAATTTATTTTCTACTACTAATTCTTCAGATAGTCTTTTTATGTCATTTGTGTTGACTACACCTATTAGTCTTGTTTTTCTTTGCATCATTGTGTAATTGCTGAATTGTTATTTCCTAGTTGCTTGTTATTTTTACATTCATTAGCTGCCCCACTGTCTTCAAGGTCTGAAAATCTATCATCAGTTTTGTTCAAGCAGTTTTGCCAGCTTTCCGTGGAATTCTTTAATTCCTGTTTCATGCATGCTAATTCTTTCCTATATTGTTCATTCAAAGTTTTCATCAATTTTATTCTCTTTTGTTGCTGAAAAGATATTGTTTATTTGTTGATAAATATTGTAATTACTATGGGAATATTTGGCAGTTCTATATTGAGTTAGTTAGATCTTTGGAGAATTAGAAAAACTGGATGGCTTTGACATAAAGCTGCTGAATAGATTAGTATTTTTAATGCACATTAAATATAAGGCAAACCTTAGTTCCTATGTGTGAAGTAGCTTACTGCATGAGGCAAACTTAAACTAGTATTTCTTATTCGGACCCCTATATTCTGTATCTGGCTTAATTGTTCTTAAAAATGAAAATTTAACTTACAATAGGGGAATATTAAATTCTTTTTTCTTTTCATCTCTTTATTTATTTTGTATTTAGAATGGGGTATATAGGATCTTACTGCATAGATCAGACTCGTAGTAATCCTCCTGTTTATAGCCTCCCAAGTGCTTGAATTACAGGCACATACCACCATGACCAGTCTCAATTGCCATCTCAGTGTGCCCTGGGGGAGGGGCCGGCATGGCAGGCCCAGGGATCGAACTCCTGGCCCCTGTGTCTGCCTAAGCAGGCACTTTAATCCGCTGAGCTATTTGGCTGGCCCTCATCTTCTTTTTAAAACTATGTTTTCATTAGATGTGCTGAGAAATTCTTTCATTATGGTTGTCATTCCTTTTTTCTTACCTGAGAGATTATTTTTGATCTCATTTATTTACCCAGATTCATCAGTGATGGGAGAGGGTGGGGTGTAATTCAGCAAGGTTCATGCAACAATGGGGATTGTAATAGGCTCACCAAAGCTCCCACTCCATGGGGTGCAGCATGGCTTATGCTATGTCAAAGGGGGGAACAATCTGTAGCTCATGATGGCTCTGAGGATGATGGGGCATATCATAGTTCAGCACAGCTCCTGAGACTGTGGTGATTGAGGGGCAGGCTTCCCCAGGTCCCCATAGCTGCCCAATGTCTCTCTGCTTTCTGCAATGGTAAGTTGCTGCCACAGATCTGCAGATATTTTGAGCTTGGTGTGTGTGTGTGTGTGTGTGTGTGTGTGTGTGTGCCAGATTCACTTTGCTCCCGTAGCTCCCCAGTATCTGCTCGCCTTCTGCAATGGTGAAATAGGTCACCCCCATAGATCTGTGGAACTTCCCTAGTTGAGCTCATGGGCTGGAATCCTTATTATAGATTTCTAATGACATAATATTTAAAAGTTTGAAAATACTACAAGATTTACATATATATTAGTTAAAAGGATCCTCAAGAGCAGTTGTGCTAGTCAGTCTCATCACCATCAGTTGTATTGGTCAATTTTCCTGTTGTTGGGACCCCACCCATATCCAACATGTAGACCTAAAGAAGAGATTTTTCATCTGCTTCTCAGTTTCAGAGGACTTAGTCTGTGGTGTTCTGAGTCTAAGTCAGGAGCATTTTAAAGGGCATGGTAGAACAAAACTATTCACTTTGTGACATCTGAGAAGCAGAGCTTGGAAACAGTGCCAGAAAGGAAGGGGTCAGGGACTGATGTAGTCCTTAAAGCCAGGCCTTCATGGCCACCCAGACAAACTCTGAAGTGCTTTTTCCTAACTCACAGTCATTTTTTTGCCAGTTAAATTAACGCTTCAGCTTAACTGTCATACCAAAAACTGAAATTACCTATTGCATACATGTTTTGCACCATGAAGAGTTGGTTTGTGTTTAATTTTTGCTGTTTTGATAGATTAAAATCTATCTTGTAATTCATAATGTGTTCATAAGTTGTTTAAACTGTCCCTGTTAATTTAAAAATAGAGATTTGTCTATGTATTTTTTTTTCTTCACATTTCTTTGAGTAATACTTATGTGTGGTCTTTGCCATTTTCTGTTGTATGGCCATTTGTTAGTTTGCAAAAGCTCTGCATATGCCAATTTTTTGTTTATAGAGCTTCCTAAATAAAGACAAATATGGTGTTATATGTGGAAAGAGGTGCACTATGAGGCAGAAAATTTGTTTTTATTAGTGAGTTTTGCCTCTGACTAATCTGTGTCTCTACACCTCTCTAGACTCTCTTCTAATCAGTATTGAAGCTTGCTGCTCCTTGACATTCCTTTCAGCTCTGTTATCATCTAGAGGTGACATTTTCTCCCAGTTGGTAGAATCTGTGGGATTTTGAACTAAAGACTTAATTTCAATGTAGCTATAAAGTGTTAGTGGCTCCATTTTCCTTTCCTAGTTATGCTTAAAGAGATCCCTATAATGTGGGCCATTTTAATGGAAACTTAATAAAGAGCATAAACCACAAAGGTGTTTTAACCTGTTTTAAATGGTGATTTCTAGGCATTAGTAACAAAGGACTGGCTGTGCATATATGTAGATTGGTTTGCCATTTTAAGGGAGGGTGAGAATAGAGGGAGGACTTGTCAGGCAGGGCAGATAAAAAACATTTTAATCCACAACCCTGAAATTAGAGTAGGAGTTTGATAACACTTGCAGAAGATATGCTGAGGACGTTTGTTTATTTTTATGGTTCTTAAAATGGACTTTTCACATGTAATGGGATTTAAAGGGGAAGCGAAGAAGTATATTCTATAAGTATTTGATTATTTTACAAGGAACAAAAGCCTAATTTTAAGTACAAGATCAGTTCTGAGAGTTTTACTGAGCGGACTTTATATAGTCAAGATTATTGTGAGATAATAGTCACTCTCAAATCAAGGCATTCACAGGAAAAGCTTGCTGGACTCCCTAGCAAGTGTTCCAGAGTTACATGATATTTATGGTAGCCCTGTCATCATATGATGCAAATCTCAGATGTAGCCTACATTGGCTTACAAATATCTACTTCTATATAGTGTAGGATGCCAGTTTCTAGCTGTAGGTTGAGAGGCTGAGTTTGTGAATCCTATGATGATGGGGCTTTGACAAGTAAATTCAAGCCCAATCAAAGCACTTACAAAGAAGCAGGAATCTTTAGAAATGGTTGTGATGTTGCTATTACCCATGAATTTTTTTTGGCCAGGCTTTTGCAAAAGGGTAGATTTTGTTCTTCTTTGTGTTTTTCTCTGAGAAGTTTGCTCAAGAGAAAAATAGGTATGTACACTAGAAACAACTAGATACCAGGAAAGGTAGGCATGGCATCCATCATTCTAGTTTGATACAGGGGGCAAGAGCCATATGTGAAAAAAGTGAAGCAGCTTCCTGACAGTGTGTATCTGGGATAGGTTCTGTGTTGCTTTGCCCTCATTCTGTGCAGAGGAAAACGTTGGTCTCTCTTTTGCATACTGCAGCAGGCTGCATTTACAGTATATTTTGATGTGCTGGCTTATGACAGAAGATATCTTACTTTCTATTAAGTTGTAAACTTGTTCAGTAAAGAGAACTATAAAACTATTTCATTAAAATATACCCACCTCTTATTTAGTGAACTACAAAAGAGTTAATAGAAACATTTTTGCTAAGCCTAAGAAAAATATCATAGAAAAACTTATTCTGGTTATACTTTACAATGGACAGTGGGAGAAGATAAGAGCAAAATTTAGTGGTTTAGCCCATCTTTCATTGAATTAATTGACATTCTAATGACCTGATATTGAAGGAGACTATTGCTTTATTTTACCTTGTTCTAGTATAAAGAAAATGTTACAGAAAAGAAAAATTTGGGAAAATAGATTTTAAAAATAATTACAGTCACTACATTAAGTCTTACATATTTTCTTTAGGGTTTTCCATGTCATTTGTATTTCCAATACATAGAGTTCATGAAATTATTGAGTCTTTCTAAAATTGAGAAATATAATAATGGTATACTTCATAGAGGGTGCTTTATATGAATTCATCATAATTAGGATTTAAAATCATGTAACAAGAAAATTATACTTCTGCAAGCATGCAGTTAACACTAGAATATTTATCACTGTTGTTAATGACAGTGTCCCTGTACTTTACATTTCACTGTTTATGTTTAAATGGGGAGTTGGAAATTATTAATATATGTATGATAATATATTAACAGTATGTACTTATAAGGGGGGGAGTAAAATGTTAGTATTGTGACTTTGTGCCTAGCTTGATTTTTGTTTTTGTTTTGGTATCAGAGATGATTGTTGACCATCAGATTGAGACTGGCTTATTAAAAGCTGACCTGAAGGACAAGGTGACCTATACTTTGCTCCGGAAGCACCGGCATCAGACCAAGAAGTCCAACCTACGGTCCTTGGCTGACATCGGGAAGACCGTCTCCAGTGCAAGTAGGATGTTCACCAATCCCGACAATGGTAATGCAGGGCCAGTTGGCCACTGCTTTCTCTACCTGTCTTAGTGTTACCAGTATGTTGTCATCTTTGATTTATTCCTCTCCATATTTCTCCCTTTCTCTCATATGCTGCAGTCATTTCATAGTGACACTCATGGGCAAGCTCAGTCTCACTGGGAGATTCAATGTCACTGCAGGCTGCTGGTGTGCTAGGGCTATGTGTTCTCCTTATGCACCTAATCTCATCAGACTGATTTGGGGATAGCTCTGATGAAAGAACTGAACATTGCAAATGAAACAGAAAATATGTAGGTTATCCAGGACCTCAGGGAATATATTTCTGATATGATGGTTTTCCGGAATTAGGATCTTTCAAATGTCATAATTGCCTTGAGATTTCATATCACAGTTGCTTGATAAGATTGTGTTCAACCTATAAATTATTAGTAGGTCAAAGTAAGACTCAAGATTGTTTTTACCACTTATAGACCCAATTTGCTCTTTTGACATCTGATAACAATGGTCAGGTGGGAAAATAATCATTCAGAATGGAATATTAATCCAATGATAGAGCAATAGGGTGGTTGGTATTGTATTTCCTATTTACATTTTATTGCATTTGCTATAGTTTCCTTTTAAGTGTTTATCTTTTGTATCATCCTCTTTGTTTCAAATAAGTTTCATGATGGGGCATAGACTGAGAAGAGAGAGTTTGGTTTCTAGAAATGTGAGAAATGCATGTGTGGGGCAGTCCTAGGCTTTGAGATGGTTGAGTTGAGTCAGGACTCCTACTCAACCCTCTGTTTTAGTAGTAAGAGAAACGCACAGGGGGATCCTAACTCACTGCTTGTCACCACACTTTTACAATAGTATTGTATGTGTTGCTCTGGAAACGGGGGTTAAATAAATTGTAGAACCTCAAACCCAACTCATCTTTCCCATTTCTAGAAATGAGGTTTATTAGTTTATTTATTTTTTTATGTATTTGGTACAGGGTCTCAGTATGCAGCTTAGACTCGTAGTTATCCTCCTGTTTCAGCTTCCCCAGTACTAGGATTATAGGCATGTGCCACTATGCCTGATTTGGGTGGCCAGTTCGGTGTGACTGGAGCAAGGACAGCACTGCATGTGGTACCCAGGATTGAACCTGGATCCTTGTACTTTTCTAGGCAGGTGCTTACACTGCTGAGCTACCTTGGTAGCCTGAAAAGAGGTTTTTTTTTTTTTTTTAACTTAAAAGTATTATAAATGTTTGGAAGACAGCTTACTATGAGAAATTTATTGTTTTATTATTAAAGCAAAACTGGTTTTAAACAAATAATTTGAATAGAAATGTGCTTTATAAAACATTCTCAAAAGAGAGAATGTAATCTTATAATCCTAGATTCTAATACTACTACCGTTTAACAGTCCTATTGTCAGCTGGGTTATAGTACTGATAGAAGTTTTGGCATCCTGTGTCTTGTCTATTATTTAATTATTTTAAACAACCCATGTGTTTGGAGTTATTACAATTAACATTGAAGTTTCTCTTTATAGCTTATGTAGTCTTTTATAAAATTAAAGTTGAAGAACAGTGGAGTCCTCCTTTTTAAAATCATGGGGTGGGTGGTGGTACAAAGAAGTAAGGAAGTGTGTTGTTTTCAAATGTTATGTTTGTAAGTTTACACCATTTGGTCCTTTCAACTATGTGGTGCTCATCATTTTCACGGAGCTGCAGATAGTGAAGTTAGTAGCCGCAGAGTTCCGATGCTGGTCTCTCATGCTTCTAGAGAAAGAGTATGGATGTGGAATACAACTAGAGAGTTGATATTGCCATTGTCTGGATCTTTCATCAGGTCAGGTGACCTCTCTGCCTCCATGGAAGATTGAAGTTGCTTCAGAGGTCTTCTAAAATACGCTATTATTAGCCTTTGTGCTCCCTAAGATTTGGCTTTTAGAGATACTGTAGTAGTGAATTTCATTTGCCTTGGAGGTACATTATTGTAGATTATCAGATGGTAATTTTTTGGCTAAGGTGCTTGTTCTTTTTATTAATCTTTTATCTATTTATTTGGTGTAGGGTCTCACTACATAGCTTGGACTTGAAGTGATCTTACTATCTTAGCCTCCCCAAAGCTGGGATTATAGGTGTGCAACACCACACCTGGTATTGGTGGCCAGCTTGGTACCTGGGGCCAGCATGGCATGTGGTGCTGGAGATCAAACCCATGTCCTTGCTCTTGCCAGGCAGGAACTTAGTCCACTGAGTTAACTCCCCAGGTGCTTGTTCTTAACTTGAAAGTTTACATGGTTACTTTTTTATATCTTGGGGTTTAATCACTTAATATGTTCAAGAACTATGAAGTGTTCTTAGAATAATTTTCTAAAATAATTATATGACTATTTTAATTAATCCAAATCTTATGTCTTTTGTAGTTAAAGCTATATTCTAATACCCTCATGTAAAATCCAGATAAATTCAAGTCACCTTGATCTTCTATAATAGGCAAGAAAATAGAACCAGTGACATTGCCAACTTTAGTTACACCAGAAACAGCATGATGAATAGCAAGATTTATGGAGATCCTTTAGAGTTAGGAATTTTCCCTTTCTCAGTAATGTGCTGGAGCCAGTTTCTGTCTATGTGAAGAGCCAGGTTTTGTCAAGAATGTTGCAATCTGGTTGTTAAACACAGCTGCTATTAAAACTTAGATTCTATAAATGTAAAATTAACCATTACAAACAAAGGTAAGGAATACTCAAATGTCATTAATTCCTACTTATTTTAAAGTAATCTGTGTGGTTGAGATCATTCCAATTTATGGTGTCTGTGAGGTAAAAATATTGTAAAAGGACACATGGATCAACGCTGCTTCCTGGACCAGCATTCAAGGACTTCGTGGTTGGAGATGAGCTCTACTCTTAGTGTTTCTGCTGTTGAAACCAGAAAATGTTACAAAACATGTCATAGTTTATTGTTTTGAAAATTTTCATTTGACTTAAAAATGATGGAAAAAGAATCTAATAACGCAGATTAAATTTACCAGTATATAATATCTGTAGCTATGAAAATGTGACTTGCTGACAAATTCAAGAAATGTTTATTGGCAACAAAAACTCATTCAGTTTAGCAGAAGAACCTCCTGCCTTGCAGATGTATAATTGAAGTCTGAAATACATTTTTGTTGTTTCATTTTTTCCATACTCATTAACATACATGATAATATAAATCAACATGAATTGTGGAACTATGCCTTTTGCCTTTCAATTATAGATTGGTTACTGATGCAAGAACTTACAAAATATTGTCAAAAGCATTCTGTGAAAATCCACTGCCTATAAGCAATTTACAGTAGGGTATCACATATTTTATTATTTATACAATGTGTGCTATATATCTTTTATAGCAGTAACATTTATTATACATATATACTCACTCATGTGCATGTGCACACATACACACATATCTTCAAGAGTTGCCAGTGCTAGATACAGCTGTCTAGATCTAGAGCTAAAATTTTGTAGAGTGTTAGGATCATCTGGGACTTAAGATGATTTTTTTTTTTTTGTGGAACCGGGGATTGAACTCAGGCCCTTGTGCTTGCCTGGGAAGCACTTATTCCACTGAGCCATCTCCCCAGCCCCATAAGGTGATTTAAAAAGAAACAAAACCCATTTTCATTTGTAATAAAATGAGAAAATCAGCTAACTTTCACAATATTCATTATTGTGATGTTGTAACATGTCTGAAATAACTGTCAGTTCTAACAATTGTATCTGCAGTGACAAAATTTTAGACAAGTCTTACACCTTCTCAATGTATTGATTGTCATGGGAAAAGACCTGACTTTGCCTTCTGTAAACATAGGGTGCTGTTGGTCATCCAGTTGAACTTAAATTATAAATTTGCTTTTTCTCCAATCCAATTTGATGACCTCAGTTTTTGATAGTGAAAAATTGTGTCCTTCCAGTAAAAGATTGGAAAGGCAATTTAGTACTCAATTTTGATGTCTTTAAAACAGACAATGAAAATAAAACCATAGGTGTGGTGGCATTTCTGTGTAATCCCCACAATTGTGGAGGCTGAGGCAGGAGGATTGCAAGTTCAAGTTCCTCATTGGGTAGCTTTGCCACTTTGTAAGATCCTGTCTCAATATCAAAATAAAAGAAGTGCTAGAGATGTAGCTCAGTCTGAAAGTGCTGTATTCAGTCCTCAACCTTCTCGAAAAAAGAAGAGCAAGTCAAGCCCAAAGCCTAAAGAAGTCAGGAAATTCTAAAAAAGATCAGAGCATAGATTAATTCAATGGAGATGAAGAAAACAATATAAAGAATTAATGAATTGAAGAGTTGGTTCTTTCTTTATTTTTGTGGTACTGGGGATTGAACTCAGGACCCTGTGCTTGCCAGGCAAGCACTTACTCTACT
>NDGM011197081.1:0-10397 GCA_002564305.1 Octomys mimax
AAAGAAAGAAAGAAAGAAAGAAAAAGAAAAGGGGCGAAAGGGGAAATTCCAATGCAGAGGCCTTGGAGGTTGCTGAGTTGTGCAATGCACTGAATTCTGTCCTATTTCAACACCCCACCTCACCTCCAGCCCCAGCACTGTCACTAACAAGGTCTCTGGGCAGGGAGGAGGGAGGGATGGTTTCTGATGCTCTGCTGAGGAGAACCGCAGCTTCTCTCAGGGCCCTTCTCCTCCCAGCTGGGACCTTTTGGGGCCTGGAAGGTTGGGGGTAGCTAAGAGTTTTGGCATTGGGCCTTCCAGAGGCTGGAACCCAGAGGACAGTGGGTGGAGACCTGATACCCTCCGGCAGGGGAGGTCCGGCTGGTGCTCCTGGCTGGGGCGGTCTTGGGTGGCCTGGGCTCCGAGTGCCCTCTGTGTGGAGGGCTTCGCCCAGCCCTTTGCATCCTGCCTAGGGATCTTCTCACACAGCAGCACAGGCTGCGGAGGCCTACCCAGGCCCTGCCATGAGTGACAGTTCTGGAGTATACTGTGCCACATGCCTCTGCCCTGTGAGGACGTCACATTTGACCTCTTGGTGTTGCTCTGTGCAGGGGGATGGAGATTCTGCTCCTCCTATTGTGCCAGTTACCACACACACACACACACACACACACACACACTGAGCAGCTGTGGGTGACACAGGAAAAGCCCTTCCCACTGGAATCAGCTGAATGGTAGGGACCATTGACCACACACAGTGTGCAGTTCTGTGTCCCCCAAACACCCACTGCCTAGAATACAGTGTCTGGTGTGGGCAGAGCACCCATAACCATAGGCCCTGCAGCCTGGGCTCCTGGCTAGGCGGACCCAGCTTGGAGGTCCAATTTCTCTTCCACCTCCTGCTAGCCCTGGAACTACAGATCTGTCTTAGCCCTGGAACTACGGATTCTGCTCCTAAGCATCAGCTGCGGGGAGGGCTATTTCAAGCCAGTGTCACCAATTCTGCCCTGGTGATGCCACTGAGCTCTGAATCACAGACATGGCCTTGTCTGCAGCTGATGGCAAAGGCATGTGCCTACTCAAGCAGCGTGTGGTGTTCAAGCACGTGTGGCTATCAGGATTGGGGCCCTCATTGATGGAGAAGACTTTATTATTTTCTAAATCATTGATTGATTGATTGATTGATTGATGGTACAGGGTCTCACTAGGCAGCATGGACTCATAGCAATTCTCTTGTCTCAGCCTCCCTAGCACTGGAATTACAGGCATGTGCCACCATGCCCGGTTTCTGTGGCTGGAGTTCTGGGGCCAGCAGGGCATGTGGTACATGGGATTAAACTCAGGTCCTTGCACTTTCCAGGCAGGCACTTAGACAGCCGAGCTATCTCCCCAGCCCCAGCAAAGACCTTACGAGGTGCTCACTGTGTGCCACGTCAAGGTGGTCTAGGGCCAGGCACGCAGTAGGGACAGTCAGGGCAGGACCACGCTGTGTGGAGCTTGCACACTAGAGGCAGCATCAGTAAGCCAAAAAGTGAGGTCCTCTGCTGTGTAGAGAAGTGCTGGGGGAAAAGGGCAGACAGCTGCACAGGGCATGAAAGCAGTGTCACCAGTGGGGTCCCAGCAGGGCCTCCTGAGGATGCAGGCACTGCGGCTAGAAGGAAGGCCAAGGGAGAAGCCACTGGGCTGGGCTGATGCGTGGCAGCCGGGGAGCAAAGGGGTGAGGTGGTGCAGAGAGGCTTGACCTGAGGCAGAGGTGAAAATCTGGAGAGCTCGGGGATCAGAACTCGCACCTTGCGGTCCGATGGCCGGGCCCAGCTTACTTCTTGGGCACTTACTAGCTGCATGGCCTCGAGTGAGCTATCTAGCCTCGCTGGGCCTCCAAGAGGCAGTGGTGGCACCGCTTCGGAGACCTGTGGTGCTGGTGGAGTGAGGAGTGTGCGCACAGACGGCGTAGGGCAGTGCCTGGCCCACGGTAGCTGCTCCACGCCTCCGCTGCTCCTTTTAGTATTAGTGGTTTTGATAAGCTTTGCTGTCGTTACAGGAATAGAGCTTCAATTTTAACAGGTGTGTGTTCATCTGCTGGGACAAGATCTGGACTGGAAGTCAGCAGAGACCTAGTTTTTATTTCTTGGTCTGCCCTCAAGTTCCTGGTTATTCAGACCTATTCAGAGGCTCCAGGACCACCCTGCCTACAAGGACCCAAGCTGGGTGGTTGATGTGGGCATGGGCTCCTAAGGGTGAGGTCTTAATCAGAGACAAGGAGGGTTTTGGCTTTGGCTCCTGGATGAGGATGGAAGACTCAGGTGGGTGGGCTTGGGGAGGACTGGGCTGGGGCTTGGGGAGGGCTGGGGCTGGGGCGGGGCTTGGGGAGGGCTGGGGCTGGGCGGGGAGAGGCAGCTGCTTCACTCACTTCCATCTGACCCCAGGGGAATTGATTGAGATCACGAAAGACATGGTCACTAACTCCACCCACTCAGGCCATCCCTAGGAGGCCGGGTGCTCAGAGTGAGAGGGATAGGGAGCATTTGAGATGGGGACTCTGGAGGATTCTAAGTTTGAGGTTTGTGGCAGGCTTGGGGACAAAAGTTTGGTTTCCCTTTACAAGCTGGAGATGGAGAAAGGATAGGGTGTGTGTCCCACCCTGACTGGAGGCCACCCTGTGACCCTTGTGACCTCTCGGGGCAGCCCCCCAGACAACTTCCATCCGCTGTGGTGTCCGCCCCTTCCCAGGGAGGTGAGGAGACGCTGGTGGATTGTTACGTGAATTCACAAACACCCGCTCCAGCACACCCACACCCACACCCACACCCACACACATGCACACATGCCCACACACACAGAGAGCTGCTCAGGGACACGGCATGACTTCCGCGTGGGGAAATCTCGATTCTGTACATCAAATCCTTTTTTCTGCGTACTTTGGTTTCTCACCGCGGAGAAGCCCCATTACAGAGACTGCTGTCAAACAAGTTTCTCTGCAGAAATATTATCGTGCAGACTGGGGCTCTGAGAGCGCAGGAGCCCTGTCTGTCGGAGGACGCGCGGTGAGTGTGTGAGAACACGTGCGAGAGTGTGTGAGTACGCGCGGGCTTCTGCATTTACTCTGGCACACAGAGACTCCCGAGCATCTCTCTCTCCCTCCCAGGCTTCGGTGCCAATGACAACATAGAGCTCCACGAAGACCTTCCCTGAGCGGCTCTGAGCGGATCTAAGTGCCCTGCCCTCCCCCTTCCTGGCATCCGACTGCCGCTGCCCAGGCCATCTTCCTAAGAGAAGGCACCATGGAAGCAACAGTTTGGGGAAGATACAAAACCCATCTACTGCTTGCTGGGACAGGGAAGGGGACCTGGGTGGTGCGCACACTGACGGGAATGACTGGGATTCTCTGGAAGTCTCTCTGGTGTTCTGTGGTCAGTTTTTCCCCAGGGTGAGGACAGTGGCCCCGACGACCGTATGGTGGGGCCGGAAGAGTATTCGGCTTCCTCTGGGGCAGGGTTCATAGCTCCTCCCTGGGGTTGGCCTAGTTCTGAGATGCCACCCTCTGCAGGAAGGGTCCCTGATCCCCCCGCCTTCCACACTCTGGGGCAGGCAATGAGAAGCCTCTGGAAGCCTCCTCCATCGTTTATTAACGGTCCGTGGCCCCATCCTGAGATAATTAGGATCGGGATATTTTCCTGTCATGCAGCTAATTGCCATCTGTGCGGCTTAACAAGGCAGGCACTACGTGGCAATCAGGAGCCACTGAGGATGGGGAAAGGGATGTCCCACTGCCTGCGGCAGAAGGGGAGTCCAGGGATCTTCAGTCTCAACAGCTTTGTCCCCACAATCCAGGGAAAGTGCTACCAACTGGCTCCCTCCCTAGGAGGTACAAAGGGAGACCTTTCAGGAAGCCAGCTTCTCCTCACCCAGCAGACATCCATGGGATGTTCAGGCCCTCTCAGAGCCCCCAGGAGAGGACCTGGATTTGACTCCCTGGGAGTGGAGTCTGAATGGGTTTTGATGACATGAGCTGAGAAGGAGCTCAAGGAAAAGCTGGGGTGAAGGGAGGGAGGAGAGGGAGTATGGGGAGGGGCCACTGTGGGGCCCAGCCTGGCCATGCATGGGGCTTTGTAGAGACCCAGAACTGTTTTACCTGAGCAGAATGGCAGTGTGGCCTTCCACACCCACAGCAGGCAGCCACTGGCCCAGTTTCCCTACCTCCTCTACTCTGTCTCCAGGGATGCTGTCCTTCAGCTGAGGGGAACCTGCTGGGGACTGCAGTTCTGAGCATCGCTAACAGCTCTACTTAAGCTTGGCGGTGCCAGATGGTGACACCTGAGCAGGGTGTCAGAAGCCTCTGTCCCTTCCCTGATAGGCAGGTCAGCCATGCAGCTGGACTAGAGCAGATGGGGGAGGGGCGTTCTCCCATCCCCAATCATTTTAGGGGCTGACCTGGGAGCTGGAAGGGCTGGCTTTATTCTTAAGAAGCCTCTTGTGCTCATGGGTGGGGCTTTGGGGAGGCTCCTGGATCATGTGGATTGGTCTGTGGAGTTTAGAGCTAACTATGATGTTGGGAGGGGCCTGACTGGAGGCCATGGTTCACAGGGGCATGGCCCAAAAGGGCCCAGGTCCCTCCCAGCCCCTTTCTGCCCTCGCTGCTTCCTGTTTACCATGCTGAGAGCAGCTCTCCTCTGCCAGGCCCCTGAGCCATGCTGTCCTGCCGTGGGACCAGTGGACTATGGACTGAAACATGAACCAAAATAAAAACTCTCCTTCCTAAAGCTGTAGGCATGGGCTATATTGTTCCAGCATTGAAGACAGTGACTAAGTGGAGGGCCCAAGGGTCCACTGTCCCTGAGAAAGGACAATGAAAGCAAAGGCCACCCCTTCCTACCCTCCAGGGAGTTCCCTCCTTCCCTGCACCCTCAGGGCAGAGGAAAAGGGGACTTCTACAAAGGCTTAGGGGTAGCTGGGCAGGCCATGGAGATCAAGAGAGGGGACAGGGAGCTCCAGGGGGCCAGGAGACCAGGGGTGTGCCTGGTGTTAACAGTGCCCGGGTCGCAGGCTGCCTGCCATCCACCGGGCCCTCAATAGGGAAAGTAATGGTGCTAGTGCTCTTTCCTGGAGGGGACCTGGTGCTGCAGGGAGCTCCTCTGCAGCCTGTGCCTGGGGAGGGCAAGTTCCCACTGCCCTGTCCTGGGAGAAGACGCAGCCAGGCCTGGCCTTTGGGGGCCAGGAGGACACTGGCCTGTTCCTCCCAAGGTTCAGAACCCCAGGAAGTGGCTGGGCTTGGGGACAGTGCATTCTGGCTATCAGCAGGAGTATGAGTGACTTCTGGGTGACACCTAGGGTCTAGTTTTTAGGATACAACTGTGTGTGTGTGTGTGTGTGTGTGTGTGTGCACACGCACGTATGTCCACACATGTGTACCTGTCTGTTGGGGACCAGGTCACATTCTCCACACCCAAGCATCCAGGACCCTGCCTGGGACACAGAGTGGACCCTGGGCAAGGACAGCCTGACCAGGACACCTGTGACCTCTGTGCCATCATCCAGGGTGGGAGGGAGCAGCAGGCTCAGCAGTGCTGCCTCCAGGTCTGCTGTCTGCACTGACCCACCCAGGTCACCCAGAGGGCGAGGCCTAGGGGGGCTCAGAGGAGGAGAAGCAACCCCAAGATGGTCAAGGAGGGCTGCGTGGGGGGAGCAGGTAGGGCTGGCGCAGGTTGAGGGCTTGAGTTGTGTAAGAGACAGAAGAAAGGGTGCGCATATGGGAGCAACCATGACAGCGAGGGAGTGGGGCAGGAACGGGGCAGGCAGCCTGGTGGAGAACACCTGTCCGTCGCCATCATAAAGTTAATGCCGAGCGTCTACCCCATGCCTGGCCCCATCCAGAGTTGCATGCAGCTCGCAACATAGGTAAGAAACCGTCTGGCTCCTTATTTCATTGGTGAGGAGGCTAAGGCCCAGAGAAGTCGTGCAGTGAACTCAACCTCACACAGCCTGGTGAGGGGCAGAGCCAAGGTTTGAACCGGACACCTAGCTCTGCTCCTTGCAGCCAACCTCCTTACGCAAGCCTGTGCACACTGGTGCCTATGACATGCTGGACCCCAGGCCTGGCCTTTTACTGTGGACTCATTTCTAACCCATTGTACAGATGAGACATCTGAGGCACAGAGAGGTCATGTGGAGCCACTCAAGGTCATGCGGAGAGCACTAGAGGCAGCGCCGAGCCGGCAGCCCAGGCCCACAGCACACATGAAGGGCAGGGGAGAAGGTGGCAGGTCATACGCTGGGTGCCGGGTGGGAGAGATGTGGCGTGTGCACCAGGCTGCTGGGAGCTGGGGAGGCTAACGTGGGCGGTGCCTCCTCCTCCACAGCTCCTGTGGCCCAGTTTCCCCGCGGCCGCAGGTTATAAATATCTGGAGTGACAGGGAGGCCTTCATTCTGCCGTTGAGGTGGATTCACTGAATGCTGAGCTTCAAGGTCACCGTTAGGGCCGTGACTTCCACAGTGGTGCAGGTCTGCCTGGGGATGTGAACAGGGGCAGCTAGGGCCTGGGGTCGAACCCCAACACCCAGCCCAGCTCAGACATGGTCTTCCCTCCCAGGGTGCAGGCGCTCAGCTCCTGCCTTAGCCCTGGGCTCAGCCTGCTTGCTCAGAGGGCTCCAGGCCACAGTCTCTGGGGTCGCTGCCCCTGCCCCTCTGCACTTTGCCCCTGTCCCTCCTGTCCCCTGCCCCTGCTCCTCTACCGTCCCTCTGGAGTGGAACCCAGCAGTGACTCTGGGCTGACCAGCAAAGCTGCGCCAGTCTCTGGGGCATCTGTACCTGTGTGTGACTGTGTCCACCCTATTTACAGGGAACCCTTAGAAACCTCCAAACCACAGCGGGAGAGGCTGCAGGCCCAGTACGGGCTCTGCCGCAGGCCGTGGCCACGCGGGCGCCTGGGGTGGGAGGCGAGCCAAGGTTCCGTGGAGTTCCCCCCAGAGTACCTCCTGACCCTCCTCCAGGGCAGGGAGGGAACCATGGGTGGCTGAGGTGACTCGGTGGTGGCTGTGGCACGAGCAGGCTGCTCTCAGCTTGCGGCTCTGGCCCCGGCATCTGCCAGGGAGAGGCGTCGCCGGCGGAGTGCAGTCCAGCAAGCGACCTACAGATGCTGCTGTGCTTGGTCCTACAGGACTTATCCTCACCCCACAGAAACTGAGCTCCCAGAAGCGAGGAAGTCCCCAAGCGCCACCACAGAACCAGGGTGTGGAGGATCGGGGACACGATGCCCGTCTTCCTGGCTTGGCTCTGGGGTCTCAGAACTGCTGAGCTATGCACCCACCAAACAGGCACTTCTGAGCCCTCAGTGGAGACTCGGGGTCCCCACCAGCACCCCTGGGCACGCTGTGATCCCTCACCTGATCCCAGCGGCTCCTAGCCAGGGCCAGGCAGGTGAGGAGTTAACACAGAAATTGGGATTTGCTCTTCTTTCTGGCCTGGCAGGCACTGGGTACATTGTCTGTCTATCTGTCTGTCTGTCTGTCTGTCTGTCTGTCTTTCTTTCTTTCTTTTTCTTTCTTTTAGTTTAAGCTGGTGACTGTCAGGCTGTTCTGGCACCAGCCTCTGACATTTAAGTCCCTGTGGCTTTCTATATATGGAAAGGAGATTGACCCCAGCTTGGGCTGTGGGAGGGAGGCAAGGGGCAGCACCTGGCTCTGGGCTCCTTGGAGAGGCACGGTGGGGGGAGGGGAGGCCTCTATCTCACTGGATTTGGGGGCTTCGAGCTCCCCTGGGATAACCTAGAGGCAGCAAAAGCCTTTACTGCCCCCTTCCTATGCAGCTCTCAGCCTAAATTCCACCTTCCAGCAAGGCTGTCTTGGAGGTGGTGCACTGGGGACCCATAACCGTGTGGCATGTTTGGCCAGCATTGTAGGCCACAGTTCTGGACTTGTGTGTCTATGCTCTCTGATTGTCTCTGTCCTCATCATTGCTGCAGTCCTGCCGGCCACCCTGTGACCAGTGTCCCTCCTCTTCTCTCTTGGAAATGCAAGGGGTCTTGAGAGAGGCAGAACCTATCTGTGCACTGTCCCTGGAGGGACTCACTCCCAGCCACCTCCTGGGAACTCCAGGGGACTCTGGCTCTGGAGGGTCAGCGGGGGCCACTGTGGAGCTGGGCCCCTGCAGGGGAGCAGAGGGGCAGCAGAACCAGGGAAGGAGGGACGGGGAGGCCCCTGCCACCTACCCCATTGTCCTGGACCCACCAGAGGCCTGGGAAGTCCAATCTTGGGCTGGGGGTCTTGTCCTGAATAGGAGACTGAAGAACCCACTTTCCCCTCTGCTACACTGACATGGGCCTGAAGCATGTGGTGGATATTTTTCCCTGCACAAAGTGACTCTAGTTCTCAGCGGACGCTGCCTGGGTGTCCCATGGTGCTCCTCAGTCCTGACATGGGCCGCTCAGGGTCTGGGCCGGACCCGCAGGCCAAGGGCTCAGCCCCAGGACTGCCCACCTGGACATGGATCATGAATCTGGGATGCACCTCTGCCTCTGATCACCTGGCTACACGTCAGGGAGGCAGCGCTAGTGCCACCATCTCAGGTTCAATTATTTGCCGGAAGAGCTCACAGTCCTCAAGGAGAGAGCTTGCTGCTCTGCCTCTTACCAGTTGAAGATAAAATGCAACTCGGGAACAGCCAGGTGGAAGTGGTACATGGGACACAAGACACAGGCAGATGGAGGATGAGGGCAGAGGAAAGCACAGAGCACCCCAGTCCTCTGCAGGTGGACCCCATTTCTAGAACCTGGACCTAGTCACTGACCTACGGATCTCTAAACGTTTTGTTTTTATGGTATTTCCACTCTATAGCTGTGTTCTGTCAAGCCATTGGCCACTGGAGTCAGTTGATCTCTACCCTTCTTCCCTGCACAGAGGTTCTAAACCTCCTCTGAGCCTCTGCACGGACTGTGAGAGCTCCCAGCCACCAGCCATCTCACTCGTGGACAAAATGAGGCATCTCTGGAGATGCCATGAACTTTCCAGCTATGCGCCAGGGGACAAGATGCAGACCCTTCTCATTGTGTCACAGTATCATGCATGCTTGCATCCTGTCCCTCTATGGGTGTCAGCCCAGCAGCCCACCTAGGGCACTGCCTCCATGCCCATTCCAGGTGGGCACAAACTGGGTCTCAGAAGATTGGTGTATGAGTGCAATGCTCCCACACCAGCAAGTGCAGGTGGGGGCTTTGCTGCCACTTTCACTTAACAGGACCTGAGAGGCAGAGGAAGTCAGGGCCTGGGAGCCACCCAGGGGAGCTACACAGGGGAGCCACCAGCTCACCACGAGCAGGAGGGGGTACGTTCCCAGCAGCTGTGTAGGAAGGGACTTCCCAAGGGGAACTGGCTCCAGGAGGCTGTGGGGTCCGTACAGCCCTGCTCTTCCTGTGCTAGGCCAGAGCGCGGTGGGGTGGGGGTGACAGGAGACTGTCCCAGAGGAGGGCTCCACTTCCTGAGCTCTGCTGTCACTACCTGCTGTCACTAGAGGGTAGCTGCTGACCCCATCTGCTGGGAGCCTTTGCCAGCCATGCTAGGGGACACAGTCTCCATCTCTGGGAGTGACTGTCTCATGGATGAAAGCCTCTTCGGACACCCATACCTGTGGCGACAAATCCAGAAGTCCACCCCCCAGGTCACCAGCCACCCATTGGGTCTGATGAGGCTGTGAACCTGCCCGCAGCTTGCGGCTCCTGCAGCAGAAAACTGCAAAGATATGTGGAAGCCAGGAGCAATCTGTGCCAGGGGCTGATGCGGGGCCAAGGCTCTGGAAGAGGGGGGACATGCCCCCAGGTCACACGGGTGGAACAGATGACATCCTGGTGCAACAAAAGGGGCCCCGCACTACAAGTCCCTGCCTGGGTTCAGACCCCCAGCAGGAGTGTTTCCCACCTCTAGAAGGTTAACAGGAAGCATCCTTGCCTTCTGGCCTGGGCTGAGCTCCTCCGTGCAGGTCTGCATGGCGCCTGCACATGCTGGGCTGTAGCGGAAGGCCACAAGGGGCTGCCTCACCTGCTTCCAAGGGCCTGGGTCTGGGCGGACCCACTCGTCAGGTTACACAGTGATAACCACACCCCCGCCTGGACATCTCCCAATGGCAAGGGCACATTCACATCTATCTGGGTGGCACCATTCCTAGGGTGGGAAGCCTGTCAGATGCCAAGCCCTGACACTCCATGGTGGCACGAAGGTGGGAGAGTGCTCAGTGCTGCTCCTGTCCCTTCCTGCCCCTGGGCTCAGGTGGATCCCCTCTCCAACCTGGAGTGCACCCAGCATCTTTCTGCCCACGTGCATGTCACGAACCCCGCACCTGACTGGGCATCACCCGCTCAGGAGTCCTGTGATGTCGCGCGCCTTCTTGGCCGGAAGGAAGACACACAACTTATGACAGCGGCAAACAAGCTT
>NDGM011197088.1:0-11299 GCA_002564305.1 Octomys mimax
GTTTGGACAGGATATCATGTCTGCATCTTGTACTATGAATAACCACTACGAAGACAATATGCACTGTATTAATTATAGTAACTGTACTACTAACCTGTTTTGAAACTGTCTCATTGCTATTTGTTTCTCAATAGAATTAATAAAAAAGAGGGGAAAAAAGCAAAATGGGAAAACACAAGTGAATATATCAAGGCATTTTTGGAAGCTTGTTTCGGGGCTCTAGCAGGGAAGTGCAGCTACTGGTACACCCTTGACCGAGGAACGACCTTTCTCCATCAGGGTGGTCGTCCTCTTGGACTGAGCATGCAGCCTAGGGAGGGACATGCATGGAGTGTTGAGGGAGGAAGCGGACACCCGCCTAGCCAGCCAGATCAGCCGAATCAACCCTGGCGATCAATGCGTGACAGATGTCGCAGCCAGTTCGCCCTCATATCCTAGCAAAGCATTTTTAACAGGATTAATTCAGGAATGGTGTTTAATACACCTAAAAAATGTCTAATAAGTATGTTGGGATTTCAATAGATTGCAAATGTTTATCATTGTTATGGTGTTTATTTTTTAATTAAATGATTTTCTCATGTTTGTTATGATAGAGAGAGGGTTTATCTGCAAACTTTGATTAGCAAATAATATTTTATTGTACAATATTTAATGCCCGAATTTCTGGACCTGGATGAAAATTAGAAAAAAATTGGGAGACTGTTTCAATGCATGGAATCCAGGACGCAGCCTGACTACAGGAAACAGGATTGTAGGGTGAGGTCTGAGCGTGGGCCTGCATCTAGGGACATGCTCCTGGTCTGGGCGTTGAGGCTGAGACTCCAAGATAGCGTCCAGCCTTCGCCCCGCTTGGTCATCAGGGAGTGTAGCGAGTCACTTATTAGGGTTTCTAGAGTACCTTTCATTATGCCTATTTAACGCACATTTCAGTAGACTCTAAAGACCCTAATTGCCCATGCGTTTCTAATTCATTTCAGTATAAACTCAGGCCCGTAAGAGAACTGTGGAAGGAATTTAGCAAATGTTTTCATTCTATAAATGAAAACCCAGAGAACAGAGGTGACTGTGACCTCCCTAGAGCTGGCGACATTTTGGTGACCTCCAGAGTCACTCCTGTTCACAGGTCCCAGGATTCTTTTCACTTCTCTGCATGGCCTGAAGTTGTTTATCACATCGTAAATGATCTCTTTTCTAATCCTTTTCAAAATTCAGCATCTGGGCAGAGCTTTAGATGAATACTGCGGTCGGAGAATTACCGTGCAATTTCTTTAATCTATGCTGTCTATTTCCTTTCTTATCAGACCTGCTGATTCCAACCACAGTCTGGGGTGATCGCTAAATCTCTCTCTGCTTGGTTAGCATTTTTACCCTTTAGCCCTCATTTTGTGCATAATTTCTCCTTTTTGCCACTTTAAACAAGGGCATAGCCTATATTTTAACCTGCTATTTTTATATGACTTCAAACTAAATATATCATTTTTCATATATCATTTTCAATACTTCCTATTTTCCTATACAAATAGAATTTTGCTTATGTTTTTTTATGTTCATTTTGATGAGCTAGAGCCAGCTGAATCATTTGAGATTTTTCACTATTAATCACATCTGTCGTGTCTCCATAAACCAAAAGTGATTTTAATAAAACTTTCTATGTTCTGTGGACTTTGACATGCACAAGAGATTTACTTTCTTTTACAATTTCAATTCCTTCATTTCTTCATACAAAATTAATTTTATATTGTTCTCACTATATTGCCATAATTTTAATTATACTATATAAGTTCCATCTAGTGATCAAAATACTACCCGAAATCACCTATCAAATCAAAGATTCTATAGCTATTTTATTCTAGAGGACCTTATCCTACATTTACTTCATGAACTGATATAGATACAGTTTTGCTGTTGAAATATTTTCAAAATATGTTTACATCAAAAGAGTCTATTATGTGAACATGACAAAATTGAATTTGTGGGCAAACAAATATTTGTGGTTAAAACACTTTTCAAAACAAGATAAATAGCATTTAAGAACTGGAATTTATTTCTGTCTTACCCTTTCTGTAGTTCAAGTCACACACTGACTTCGTTGTTCACCAAGATGACAGTGAAGGGGCATAGTGGACTTCAGATCTGCGTTTGAGGCTATGCACTAAACTTGATGCTGAAATCTATTTGAATGACCTCACAAAGAGAATTTAGCAATTCTGAGAGACCGCAGGCCCTGGCAGTCAAAGGAGCAAACAAAGGTAAGTGTATGAGTCTGTGAAAGAAATTGTGTTACTTTTGAAACTGAAAAAATTGCAAGGTTTTATTTCTTTAATGCTTTATAGTATGTTACAGTATATGGAATGTACTCAAACAAGTATACTGTATATATGTCTTAAAGGATAAATCAAAAGCATAAGATCTGATGGATTTTCACAAAGTGAACACACCTGTGCAGAAAATGCCCAGGTCAAGAAAGAAAAGCCCTCTCCACACTCCTGGACCCTGGAGCCCTCTCTGGTCGCGCCCTCCCCACACTCCTGGACCCCGGAGCCCTCTCTGGTCGCGCCCTCCCCACACTCCTGGACCCCGGAGCCCTCTCTGGTCACCCATCTCCCGAGCGCAGCCATTCTTCACTCTGTCCTCGTGGCCACTTAGTTTTGTCTCTCTTTGAAATGTCAGCTATTCTTTCCAATCCTGGAATTAATAGAAATTCATTTACATTTTCCTAATGAAATATGAAATTGAGCATTTTGTGTGTTTTGGATTCTTTTTATAAATTTACTGTTGCTGTTTAATTCTTAATTTTACTTTGTGCTTTCAACTTTTCCTATTGATTATAAGAATCTTTGTGTATTCTGAAAGCAACCCATTTGTGCAATATTTACACTTTAAATATTTACTTTATCCCATGGATTATCTTTTTTACCCTATTAATGATATTTTTGATGAATAAATTATTTTAATATTGTCAAATATTAACATGATTAGCAAGCTTTACGTCTTGCCTTCCAGATCTTCTCCTTTTCTTTGAGATATGAAAATAGGATTCTGCATTTCTTCCAAATTTTGTTGCTTTTCCTTTCATATGTAGAGATCATATTGACATGGATTTAATTGCTACAAATAGTGTGAGGTAGGGATCAGGACTTAACTTCTCAGGGCCAACCAAATAGCTCAGCAAATTAAAGTGCCTGCAAGTGGGGACAGGGGCTGGGGGTTCAGTCCTCAGGCCTGCCCCCAGGGCACGCTGAGACAGCAATTGAGACTGGGCGTGGTGGCGCACGCCTGTAATCCCAGCTCTTGGCAGGCTGTGAACAGGCAGGTCACTATGAGTCTGATCTAGTAGTAAGACCCTGAACACCCTGTAGACCCTTCCCTAAAATGCAAAAATAAAAAAGAAGGAAAAAAAAAGGATTTAATTTCTCTATATAGTTATACAATTGACCTCAAATACTTATGGATGAAATTCATTCTGTACAGCATGCTACTAAGCCAGAGAGCGTACAAGGAGGAGCCGCTTCTGGACTTTCCCTTCGTTTCCTTGCCCTGCTGTTCACCCTTACACAAGACCACACTGGCTCAGTTTTGTCCCTGTATGGTGGGTGAGACAGTGGGTGAGTAAGTCTCCTGGCTTTGTTTTTCTTTTTAGGATTACTTTGTCTATTCTTGGATGTTTGTGTTTCCATAAATATTAAAGTAAAAGTTTAATTTTCATGAAAACACCTACAAGAACTTTTAATGCAGTTGTGTCAATATACTTACTTATGCATTTGGTACAGGCTCTCACTACGCAGCTCAGATGTGTAGCGATCCTTCTGTGTTCAGCCTCCCCAGCACTAGGATTATGTGCTTGGTGGCCAGGATGGCATACCTTGGGCCAGGGCCTGCATGATATGTGGTTTCAGGGATTCAACCAACCCCAGTCCCTGTGCTTGCCTAAGCAGGCACTTAGTCTGCTGAGCTAGATCGTCAGATCTAGTTTTGTGGATTGAAGAAATGATTTAGAGAAAATTTGTATATTTAATATTGAGTCTTCCAGGACACAATTTCATCTATTTCTTCAATTATTGACATAGCTGCCAACTTCATCAAGGTGAGCACTGCCCTACTGCAAAGAGCAGTCTCATCGAGTACAATGATGCCATTTCCAGGAAATCAAACATCTCGTACCCAGCAAATGAGGGACTATGAAGGCCCACGTCAGCCAACTGTGGTGTCACAGACCCTCCTTGTGAGGTCAGCCAGGGCCATCACTGCAACTACAAGAAGCTCAGCTTCTTGTGTGCCACTGCATGCTTCAGTTTCTTCTTGCTGCAGAACATCACGTTATGTTACATGATATGAGACTGTGCTATTACCCAGTACAATGGCTGCCTGTCTCCAGACAGGAGAGTAGGCAAGAGTCACTATGTGCTCCAGTTGGTTAAGCCGCTTCAGTCCTTCTATTGCTTGCAATGAAAAAATTTCTCTCAAAACCAACTTGTACATCAGCTTCATTTCCAATTTTTGATTTAGGCATGAACACCAAAACTGTCAAAATTCTTACTGAAATCTTTTCACGCAATCTTATTTCTTGTTCTTCCAATATCATTTGTTTTCAGATAAAATTGATGGCTTGCTTTGTTCCTAAGAAGTGCTTTTAATTCTACATTTAAGATTATTTCACTTATTGCTTCTGTATAATTTTAAGAAATAAGTTTAATGAACTTTTCTTTTAATAAAGGTTACTATATTACTTTTTTTTACTTCCAATCATAGAAAGTTTCTTTGGATCAAGAAACAGATCCGGTTTTAGTTGAGTATACTCCCCACTTGTAAACTAGGCCATGCTGCAAAACATTTGCTGGGGTTTGAAGAAACGTGAGGGACACAATTTAAGTTTTTCTTATTTTGTTTCATTTTATTACTCATCAAGCAGTGGAAAGAATGAACCCAAAATCTAGATTTTAATTCTGGGAAGGCAGCTCTTGCTTCCTTATCGATTCATGGAAGCAAACCTGAATCTGTGGCACCCTCGGAGCAAAAACTGCATTTCCAGGATGTGATATATTTCTACAGTCTTAGGTGTACTAATGGCACTAATACAAGGAACACGGGTTAGGGAACTGCTATCTTGTAATACAAGGAAGTTTTCCTGCATCTTAAAGAAGTAGTTCTGCATTTTTTTTCTTTTTGCATTTTATTTTTACTGGATCATCCCTGGACTGGCTCCTAAAGAATTAATGTCACCAGCATCCCAGGATGTGCCCAACAGTAGGATTTCTTTGGTCCACATTGGATGGGTAGTGAAAAAGCTAACAACGCTGCCCCCATGTCCTGAATGCGAATTGTTGTGAAATGTAAACAGCATTCCAAACATGCAGCCCTCCTGGTCATCACATGTCCCCTTGCATATAAAGCATCCTTTGACATTTCAGAGGCCATGAAGGGCCGGCTGAGAGTGAACTCCAGGTTCACTTGTTGGTTTTTAGTAGGCTTAATTCCCTTACAGCAGGGACCTTTTTGAAATTATATATATATATATATATCTTCATTTAGAATATTCTTTCTTTTTATTCTCCATGCAAAGGATATGAAATGACAATTTCAGACTACATGATCAGACATACAGTTGCTCAACTTCCAGTGACACAAAAGCTGCACATGCTCAGCAGAAACCTTTCTTTGAACTGTGATCTTCTCCCTGACCAGTAAAATATGGTACAATATGACCTTGTTGACCCTGTGCCTGGCAAGCACAAGGGCCTGAGTTTGATCCCCAGTATTACATGCCATGCTGGTCCTGTAACCCCAAGCGTGCTGTGCTGGCTTTGAAACTGGGTGTGGTGGTGTACGCCTGTAACTCCACTGCTGGGGAGACTCAGATAGGAGGATCACTACGAGCCCAAGCTGCATGGCAAGACCCTGTACAGCCCCTGAAACATGAGCTTGTCATGCTGGGTGCTGATAACTTCCCCTGAGTCTGAGCCTCTTGTACTGGAGGTAAGTAGCTGGTGTGCTGCATTACTAAGCAATAGTGTTTGCAGCTTAGGTATGCTACATGGATTTTCAGCTTGTGTTATTGTCAGTGTAAGATGGGCTTGCTTGGATTTAAGCCATCATAGGTTGAGAGGGATCTGCACCATATTTCATGAATATCCTATTCGCTAATATTTACATGATAAAACCATCTTTGTTCTTTATGTTTTTAAAGATTATTTTATTAGTACCTCTTTGCAGTACATAATGATTACATCCCTCCATTCCTCATGGTGAGTTAGTAAGTGGTTATAAAACATTTTAATTCTTTTTATTTTCTAGCCTTCCTCCACTCCCATGAAAGATATTATTAAAAATCCTATGTCTAGAAGAAATGCTTTTAGATATTGTCTGGGTGGTGACTGCAAGCTTTCCGTCATTGTCTCTACCGTGTGCTGTGCGTGTGGGTGCCACAGCTCCAGAACCTACGTGGGTGCTACTATGTTCCTGCATCATTTTCAGGAGAAGGGGAAAGAGAATCCTTAGGTGGCCAAGAGCATGAGAAGTAGAGGCTGAAGGCTTAGGCATTCTGTAGGAGCATCTTTGGAGTCTGGAAGGAACTTAGTGAAGGGTGAGTCTCTAAGTACAGGAGTTACAAACTTAAAATAATTTGTTTACAATTTTGAAGACAAAAATAAAATTTTAACATATTTGAGGAATTTATTTATTTCTATATCAGAAAGAACATTTATGGAGTATATTTTATTATAATCTGGGCAATGTAGTGTTCCAATAATTTACCAAGAACATCATGAATCAGTGAGCTCCTTTTGATACTTACAGTGTGGCAGGCATCGTGCATACAACACAAGGAGGCTGTGAAAGAACAATAGGAATTCACTTCTGGAGAAAAGAACAACACATTGAACAATTAAAAGAAGTGAAAAACTTCAGTTATCAGAGATGTATAGAATTTATCTATATTTTTATAGAGACACACACAACTAATATGTGAGATTAATACTAGATTTCACTAACGTGCAATGAGATTAGTAGCAAAACCCAAGCACGAGTGTTAGTACCCAGGCCTATAAAGGAGTCCCTTGTCAGGATCGTCTCGGTGTCACTGTGTCTCTTGGACCTTACAGAAGCTGACCTGTTCTGAAGTCCTAACATCCTCGAGGGTCACATTTATTTGAAGAGATAAATTATGACTTGTGAAGTAACACTGAATGTGACCCAGAGAACACGTAGCCTGTGCCACTGAACTGTGCCCCTACTGTCTGACTCCAAGGTCTGGCTGTGGCGCAGCAGCTCCCACCGGCTTGTGGGGCCGTGAAGGAGGTCAGAGTGATGGCTACTGCACCGGGAGGAACCGGAATCCAAGGGAGGGCAGTGTGGCAAGAGATGGAAATGCCCGGGGGTCGCTTCCTGTGTAAGAGGAAGTCAGAGCAAGAGATTATAAGGGGGCAGCATATTAAATGTATGTACTTCCTTGGCTATCGCAATCTGAGTAAGGCGGGTTTTAATGGGAAAAAGGGCATCAGGTACTACATACATGGGGATCTAGGAGAGACCCTACAGAAGGAACGTTCTGGGTTCTTATGCTTTTATATCTCACAATAAAGTCTAAAGTCTGTAAATATGATGGTGGCTGGGAAATCAAGCACCAAGGAAAACGGAAGGCAAAACCCAGCAACATGCTGCTTCTGCATGCAGTGAAGATATCATGATGCAAGCCCTGTGTCTCCTTGGAAGTACTGAAGCGAGCATGTAATGTATTCCACTGCAGAAGTACTAATGTGTCTCACTTGCCCAATGAGCCTTCTCTTCCCCTCTAGGTACTAACATGATTGTTACCTGCTTAGTTTCCTTTAGAGAATACTAGCTACAAAGCAAGTGTGGCAAATAATAGTTAGATGGTTTAATTTCCTTTCAGAACTTAATAACTGGGGTTCTAAAATATAACAATCATTAAAATTTAGGTTTTATTTTATCTTTGAAAAATATATAATGGCTTTATTTTATAATGACAAAGGGAAATTACAGTTGAGAAAGAAAAACTATAAATATTCACCTTGGCAAAATTCCCTTGCCAAGGAAGTTTTTAACTGTATTCATCTGTTATAACTATGATTAAAATAAAGTTGAAATGGTGGCACATAATTTTTGATGACTTGTAGCAAAGGCCGTGAAGGCAGTGAATTTAAGAGTTTTTGTTATATTCACTTGTGTTTTTTGTTATTTCTCTCAGGATTCAGTTTAACAGCAACTAAAAACATACTTTTTTAAAATTATAAAGGGGGTTTGTCCCATAGCTCAGTTGTTTAAAGCACTGGTCGGGCGAATGCAGTCAGGCGCAGGGACAGTGGTTCAATCCCCAGCCCCACAAGCTGCACTGAATCTGCCCTTAAGGCAGCCAGAACTAGCCAAAAATCCTTTCAGATTGGGGAGGTAGCTCAGTAGAATAAGCACTTGCCCGGCAAGTGCAAGGTCCTGAGTGTACTCCCTGGCACTGCAAAAAAAAAAAAAAATAGATAGTAAAATAAAATAAAACAATCATGAACACTTGGAATCATGACTAATGAAGTAACACTGAATGTGACTCAGAGAACATGTACCCATGTCGTTAAACTGTACCACTTTTGTCTTTCTCTTTTTAACTCTTTCATACTTGGTATTATTCTCAGATCCTTACATCCTTCCACCTTTCTTACTTTTTGTCTATAGTTTCTGAATTTCTTAGCTTTTAACTACTCAACCAGTCAGTTCAGAAACACTTTAATTTTTTACATTTCCTTGTTTTGGTTATTTGATTTTCCTGCCTGTTTTTAAGACCTACCTATGCCTCCTGTTCTGTTCTGTTCTGTTCTGTTCTGTTCTGTTCTGTTCTGTTTGGTTCTGTTTGATTGGGTTCGGTGTGGTGTGGTGTGGTGCTGTGTGGTTCAGTTCTGTTTTTCATTCTCTTTTATCACTTTGACAATTTTGTTTCCACAAAGCACCCCTTCTCTCTTTGTGTCTATTGTCAGCCCCATCAGATGCCACCAAGATGGCAGAATAGGAGACACCTACTCTCTCCCACACCTACTCTCTACTCTCATTCACTCTATCCACACAGGTAAATACACAGATCAGTCCACAAATATGAGCAGCCGTGGAAGCCTCAAGAACCCATTCAAAAAGCTGTGGCCACATAGGGGCAAAACACCAGACATTTCCCACAAGGGAAGGGTTAACAATCAGAGGAGCACAGCCCACCCAAGATGTCAGCAAATGTCTGGGGACAAACGTGATGGAGACAGTGTCAGCCATATGGTAGAAGTCTGTAGTCCTTGGCGGCCCACTCCGCAGAGGACTCTGATGTGTTTTACCAGTGAAATAACGAATATTCACTCATGTCAAGGAACCCTATAATGAAAGACATGACTGCAGACACCTACCCTTCAGGAATGTCAACTCCTCCATTGCTTAAGATCTGGAACTATCACCTCCCCACCTCATGGATGTCCCTGGGTCCCGTGCTTTGGTCACTGTCAAATGCCCACCCACCAAACCCTGGCACCATGACTTATCCATACCCAGAGCATTTCCAGCAGGCTAGTGTGTCCTCTGGGCAGCTCAGCTATGGTACGTCTGTGCATGATCAGCAGCTAAAACCTGACCCCATTTTATTTGTGGCCTGGACCTTGGCATCGGGAGGGTTCATGTGAACTGGGGCTGCCAGGGCTGAGCAGATACAGCCTGCTGTGTGCTCACTGGTACCAGAGCCATGAGGCAGCTGGACCTTCACTGCTCACATCAGGGCCAGTCTTTCACCACTGAAACCAGCAGACGGAACACAGAAGAGAGTACCACTCCACTGAGTCCACCAAACACCAGCCAGATTTAACCAGAAATGTGAAAAGTCAAAAAAACCAAAGGAATAAAATTTTCCAGTAGCTGACCATTAAAAAAAAAAAAAAAAGGAAATGTATGAACTGCATGACAAATAATCTAAAATGATTGCTTTGAAAGTTCAGGAAACATCAGTAATGTATAAACAATTCAATAAAATCAGAAAATAAACACAAAATGAGAAACTTAATGGAAAGGTTGGAGTCATAAAAAAATCTAGAGAATATAGTAAATGAAGTGAAAAATGTGAGGAATGTAAATGGTAGAAATAATAAAACAAAAGAAAGAATCTGTAAACTCAAAGACAAATGCACAGAAGGGAAAAATACAAAAAATGAGAAAGTCATTTACAGAATTTATACTACAGTACTAAGAGATTGAGTGTTCACATTACAGTGGCTAGAGAAAAAGAGATAGAAAATTTACTTAAGAGAAAAATAAATCTTCTCCAAATCTGGAGAAAGATTTGGAACCTGGCACGGTGGCACATGGCTGTAATATCAGCACTCAAGAGGTCGAGACAGGAAGATCACTGAAAGTTTGAGACCAGCCTGGGGGCTACAACAATGAGCACCAGGCCAGCCGAAGCTGCGTAGCGAGAAAAGCAAAACAAAACAACAAACAGAAAACAAATCTGGAGAAAGACAAATACCTAGATACAGCAAGGTCCAGTTTTCAATTAGTTTTAATCCTAACAGTACTATACCAAAACATACCATGATCAAGCTATCAAAAATCAAAATATAAGGAAGATCATTAAATCAACAAGAGAAAAGGACACCCCACTTACAAGTAGTTCCAGGATATTAAAGAAGGAGCTGATATATTTACACTGCTGTCGAGAAAGCCCAGAAGGCTACCAACCAAGAATGCTTTATTCCAGAGTGCTTTCTTTCCTAATTGAAAGAACAATTAAAATCTTTTCCAGGCACTAAGTGCTGAGCAAGCTCATGACTTTTGACTCTGACAAACATTGCTAATGGGAGCTCTTCAAGCTGAAGGCAAAGGATGCGGATGGATAACGAAAATATATGAAATTTATTGGGGAAAGAAAGCGCAAAGCAAACAGGTACCTTGGTACTATTATCTTGATGTGCGCTCCTGTGTCTTTAATATCAATATTAAAGATAAAACTATTACTAATAATGGCGATTCCAATAATTTGTTAAGAGGTACATAGTTCTAAAATATGTGAATCACTTAAATAAAAAACATGTGGTAGATGGTAGTGAATTTCAACAGCTGAGCCTTTGTTGTGTAGTCCAAGCTGGTGTGTGAACCGCTTAAATAGCTTGGTGTAACTATCAGATGTTTAAGCCACATGACAGTCACAAAGCACAATCCTGTAGTTTGCACGCAGAAGATAGAAAATAGGGGCTCAAAGTGTACCACGAGAGAAAATTCCTCCATCCCAGGGGGAGGCAGCAAGAAGAGGAGGAAAAGCAGTAGATCAAAG
>NDGM011197089.1:0-10685 GCA_002564305.1 Octomys mimax
ACATCTATCATACTATCCATCGCTGTGTGAGAATAAAAACAGTCTCACTAATGACCAAAGTATTCCCTGGCAGAGGCAAAGTGCGAGGGAAAAGATTAATTCCTTTAGGTTCTGCAACAGTAAAGTGTTTAATGGGACCATAATGGTTTGGAAAATGTAATAAATTTCCCAGTACTCTTGCTATTGGGCAATCTTTCAAAGCAAGTAACGCAGAGGATGACCTAAGCGCGTCCGTTCTACCTTGCCATTCTAGTCGCACGGACACCTTTCAAGGAGATGTAATGAAACGACGTTTCCATGATTCTATCTTTAAATAAATACTATAAAAGAAAGCACTTCTACACATTACTAAATCTGACACTCCAATGCACCTTACCTAATTCATTTCTGATTATTTTCCATTATAAACCTTTCATCCTGACTAGTCTTTCTCCTCATTATCTTCAAATGGCTTTTGGTCATTTCAAGGTTGTACGTTAATTGTGCCAATGATCAATACAGTTTTCTGAGACCTCAGTGCAGCGTTTATGAAGTGTGTCTGGCAGGCCTGGCCCGGTGGTCTCTGACGGGACTACAGCTTCACAGACTGGCCCACGGGCTTAGCATTCATCCAAGATTCCCTGATACACATGCCCAGCATCACACCTCAGCCTCACCAGCACTGAAGCGTACCATGGTCCCTAGCAATTAGTGGCTGGACGATGACGGAGACAGGGAAGTGTTGTCTGTGCCGCTTGCTCAGACCACAGGCAATCAGATGTACTTGAGGATTTCTTTAAACTGCAAACTCCTAGGCCTCACTGCCTGTGTGTATAAGCAGGGTCAATCAGGGAACCATCTTTTGCTACTGGTGGTGGTCCTGGGGATTGAACCCAGGGCCTTTGCACTGAGATACATCCCAAGCTCAAAGTAAAACATACTTTTTATTTTGAGACAGGTCTCACCAAATGGCTAATTTCCCCAGGCTGGGCTCAAACTTATTATCCTCCCAGAGTGCTAGGATTATAGGTATGCACCACCAGGCCTGGCTCCTTTGTTTTTTGCAAAGCTCGCTAGTTGAGCCTAGATTTCCGGAGATCCTAACAGTGCTAAGGAAGGTCTCCCAGAGTAAAGGTGCTCCCCAAGCGTTCACTGCAGAACAACTAAGCTGGAAACACATGTCTCCCATCGTCTCACCACCCACATCTAAAGTGACAAAATAAAAATACATGTAAGTGTTTATTTTTTTTTGGCGGAACCATGGTTTGAACTCAGGCCCTTGTGCTTGCCAGGCAAGCACTTATTTTACTGAACCATCTCCCTGCTCCCAACATGTAACCGTTTAAAGCATAATAAAATTTGCAGTCTTACTTGCATAGAACTGCTATGAATTTCTTCTAAAGTTATTTTAATAATCATTTATGTGACTTACTGATACAACAGTAAAAATTGTATGATTTTTTTTTCTTAGTTTGAAGCAAGTCTCGTGTTTAAACATATTTTTATTAAGTAATTTCACTCTCTGGATTTGTTTAAAATCATCACTATTAGCCAGAATGTCTTATTTGCAAACAGCAACATTTTGTTTGTGCAGATGTTATTGTCATGCTATCAAAAGCAGATCCACAGTTTATGTTTTATGAATTAAGACTATTAAACAATTAACAGCATTACAAAACAAGAACAGCTTTGCTTAAATAGCTGATTCTGCTTCTTTACATACATATATTTAATTCATTTCTACAAAATTTATCTTAGTAAGATGCCAACGTATAATTATTTTATGAAACAATAACATAAAGAAAAACTTTTCTAATGTAATATAAAGAAAGTTCTGTGTTTTACATGAGAGGATCAGGGAGTTTGTTTTGTTTCGCTTTTTCAGGGTACTGAGGACTCCACTGACGGCTTTGTGGATGCCAAGCAAGCAGTCTTTTTTTTTTTCTCAAAGACACTAAGCTGCCCAACTTACACTCAAGCTTACAAATTCACATGTCTCATTCCCCCAGTCTGGGATTACAGGCACACACCACTGGACCTGGTTAGAATGTACTTTAAAAAAAATAATAATTAAGAGGCAAATAAAAATATTAAGTATTTGTAATGTTATGGCAAAGGATAAATTCTGTGTTTGCTTTTCTTTTCTTCTTTTTTCTTGAGACAAGGTCTTGCTACATAATCTATTCTGGCCTTGAACTCGCTGCATACCCCAGGGTGACCACTGACTCACACTAATCCTCCTGCCTCAACTGCCCCGGTGCCGGTATAACAGGTGTGCGCCACCATGCCTGGCAGCAAAGAATGAATGTTAAAAGAACAAATGGCACACACACAAAAGATCAAACAAAGGATAGTAAAAGGAAGTTATCAAAAGATAATATGAATAGGCAATCATGTTTAAATTACCAGTTTTTACTAGAAACCTAAAGAAATAAAAAACTGAGCTAAATAATAAACTTTTTCCTATCAAAATGGCAAAGCTGTTTTTTCCCCCGTTAAACCCATATAATCAGTATAAAGAAATGAATATTCTGATCAGAATTTAAATTTTACAACCCTTCTGGAAGGCAATTTGCAGCATGCAGCAGAAGTTTTAAAAACGGGCATCTGTAGGAAGGATAAATTTACCAGTCAGGTGAGCTAACTATTAAATATTCCTAATTGCAGCAGTTTACTCGTCTTCTGTAATACTGGCCCTCGCACTGAGCTAGGTCCTTAGCCCTTTTTCCTTATTTTTTCTCTTGTGTCAGGATGTTACTACACTGCCCAGGTCAGGTTCAAACTTAGATCCTCCTGTCGCAGCCTCCCTGACCAGTGGGGTTACACCCGCACTATCACTATCTGCTGTCCTAATGACGAAAGGAAAATATATTCTAGGGACAAAAAGCAGCTAAGCATTTATAACTTTTAAATGTACTGTTCCCGTTTTTTCAAAACATCTGAATGCGGAAAAGCAAGCGGTTCAGTCCCGCATGCGCACAAGCAGCCCGTACCGTTCCGGGGTTGGTGACGATCATGCCTTTGCATTCTTCCGCGTATTTCTGCCACTCGAGCTCCTCCCACTGAAGCATATTGGCAATCTCCTCCTCCGGCACCAGGGCTCTGCTACACCGTAGCAGGTACAGAAGAATCTGGTGCATGGACAAGACTTCCTTACCTCCATCTTGGGTGGAGAGAGAGGGGGAAGTGAGTCTCCTCAGTGAAGAGCAAACCGGCAGTCGAACAAGGCAAGGCAAGACAACGGAGGTAAAGAGCACGCCTAGGAAGGTCATTCCGGATTTTATACTGTTTAAACAGGTGCCAAGTAATGCTAAAGTCCTTTGTTTCACTGATGAACAGTACTCATAAACCATCTCATTTCTAAAATGGCAACAACATTATAAAAGATAAAAGGCTCCATCTGGGAGGTATGCATATAAAAAGTGTCTGCCTAAGTAAATTTAAAGCCACCTAGCATAAAGAACCATAGTTTATAATATGCAAAACCATGTTATGTTTTAAATATTTTATCATTCTTTCTAGAGTAAAAGATGAAAGCTCTTCAGAAGTGCTGTTATATCCTTAAGGAAATTCTAAGCTTTTATGAGATATTTATGGGTGTTTTCGATAAGCCATTGTTGCATTATGGTCTAATTTTTGGTGCTAATGCGCTACACCCGCCATGATGAACGAAGCTAAAAAGCCCGTACTGATGGTTCTCTGAAGATCATTATGCAGCACACAGAAGAACACCAAGTGCTCCGAGGCTTAAACTCCGGACCTCGTTCTGCAATGGGAGCATGCTTTTCCCCGTGATGTGCAAGGTCCGAAGCTGCTCTCCCATCTCGCAATCTGTAGGCCCTTTAATAGTACATAAGTGAACAACAGCTAATCACAACAGCTCCTAGAAGAATCTTTGTAGAAAACACTCTAAAAATAAAGTTCTTTTAGTCAAAAACAATGGAGCCTCCAAAAAACATAATTGTTCAAAACTTACAAAATTCAATCAAGCATCATAAAGACATGTTCTATCTATTAATAACCATTATTGTTCACAGCAGGGAAATATTTGCATAGCTCATCACAAAGCACCTGCCTTAAGCCCAAAGGCACCTTTGATCAGCAGATCCTATGGTGCTACGGACTAACTGTTTGGAGCCTCCAAAACTCATGTTCAAACCTTCACCTCAGAGGGGCAGTTTGCACAGTGATCAGGTCAGGTGCATGGAGCGCTCCTCACCAGGACCTCTGCTTTTGTAAGTGACAGGAGACAACTGTGCCCACTCTACTCTCCACCTCGTGAAGATCCCGTGACAGCATGGCTATCTACCAAGGAGGAAGCTGGCCCTCTCTAGGACACAGCTATACTGACTCTGGTCTTGGACTTCCAGCCTCCAGAACTGTGAGAAGCAAATCTTTACTGTTTTACCCACTAAGTCCACAGGGCTCTTTTTCTAACAGCACAAATGTAGACATGTGGCTGGGTGCATATTTCTCTGAGTCAGTGTCACTGTGCATTTCAGTCCATCTGCATGCAATGTGTTCTTCAGTCAATGATAGCCCCATCTTTGCAAAGCACTACAAACCTGAGACGCCTGCCTTGTGGTCTGAGTCTATGATCATCTCTAATCTTACAGGAGACTGAAGCAAGCAGGCAGATAAGCAAAATTCCAAAGCTAAACCATGAGACCACACCCTGAACATGCACACATACCAAACAGCAGGAACGAGGACAGCTGGACAACACTGCAATGATTGCCACATTAACTAGACTCATCAGGGACCAAGAAGAGAATGCTGCCATTGGATCATAATCACTACAGTGTAGTAAAATTATTTAAGAGAACTGAGGATACTCCACTAATCTTTTTTTTTTTTTTTTGGAGGGGGGGAGTAGACTGGGGATTGAACTTGGGACCTTGCACTTGCCAGGCAGGCACTTAAACTGCTGAGCCCATCCCTAATCTACAATATTTTAAGAAGGAGTAGAATGTTGTTTTCCTGCAAGAATGTGTTTACAATCCTATCTTATGGGGGAAGGGAATGGTAAAAGGAGCAAATACACGCAGACCCAAGCGAGCAAACAGCACCACATCAATTACGGCTGGCTCATCCCAGGTACTTTAGAGAAAGTAAAATGGATCACTAACACTGAATTTAAAGAAAAAAAAAAACTTTTTTTTTTTTTTTTAACCAAAGTGCTGGGAGACAGGAATACTTAGGCTTACAAAGCACAGGACTCTGCGCTAAATAAATGATAGGGGCACTGCCCACTGTTAGGAGAAAAGTAACTGCAAGGTAGTAAACAAAGCCAAGAAATGGCAACTACCTACTTTCTGGTGTGGGTCCAAAGTTGCTGATGAGGGAGGAGAGAGTTTGATAGCATAAAAGCTAAATATAATTTTAAAAAAGCAAGAAAATATATACACCAGATACAAATTTGATAAGGCTAAAAGGAATCTGCTAAATGTTGATATGGCGGTTGAGCCATAAAAAGTGTTATTTACCACTGAGAAAAAAGTGGAATGTCAAGACAGGCAACCTGCCGGCAAAGGCCCATCGAGGAAGGGGGAGCAGACACTGCGCCCCACTTGGCATGGGGCTCAATTCCATGGAAAAACAAGGAGATAAAATGAGCGCTCTCTGCCAAGGCATGGAGCGCAGGCCATGTCCCTCGCACCCAGCACAGCAAAAGGAAAAAAGGAAAAAAAAAAACAAAAACCAAACACTCATAAATACTTGGGGAATGACTTTCTGAGGCAGATAAATACCGCAGCCACTTGCTCTCAGACTACCATGAATTTGCTAATGCTAATGAATTGGTGCTCCGGGTTTGTCTGCTTTGCTACATGTTTATGTTGGGGATTTATGGAACCATGTCACCAAGGGCTAGGAAGTAATTTTTATCTCGTTGGCTGGGATAAATAGGACATGATATAAATGAGAAATTAGAGCGGGTAAGCTAAGGTTAGCAGGAATTCTGCCAGCTCTGGGACTGGAACCGTGACAACGGCTCATTATTCGGGAAGAACTGGAGTTTGTGTTTCAGGGAATGAATCTGGACAGTCATTAATGAACTGACAGACTTTATAAACTGTTTCTTAGAGACCCAATTCTCTCAGTTTATATTGCTTGCTTATTTATATGGTTATTTGGAAGAGGGGGTAATTTGTTAGGGAATTTTTATTAAGTATATCGCCGCTTAAATGAGTATTTATCAACTGTATAGCACTCAATTTTAAGAAATAGGAAAAAAAAAAAAACCCTCCTTTCCTCACACTTAGAAAACGGCCTAACTGTACTGTTACGTCTTCTATATTCCTACAGAGATGACTTGATATAATCACGTTACCTAAAATCTGCTTTACCAATGGGCATTTTCTCAGTACGAAGTTATATGAAGATGCTGAATCGATGTATGTCTCCTCAAACTACATTTCCCTTCTAGAAATTTGGACTTTCTCTCTCACCCCCCTGGCCTGCTGCCAGCCATACCCACGAACTGCTGTTGGAGATGGGGCAAATTCCAAAACTCAGTTTGGTAGACAGTCACTTGCAAAATTGATTCAGGAGTTTCACTGCTTCGTATAGTAATATATAGGGTGTGCACAGGCTTTCCTCCATGTGCAACCGGTGTGCACAGGCTTTCCTCCATGTGCAACCCTGCTATCTCACACTGCACCTCGCACCAGCTAGGTAGTCAGAGGAAAACCTTAAACTGGTCTATAGGTGTCTATAAACAAAGGGAAGAATGGAACAGGGAAAAAAATTTTGAAAAACTCCTTAAAATCTCAATAAATTGGTTGTTTTCTGATGTGTGATTTAGTATTTGGCAAAAGGGCCTGAGTGTAGTAATCTCTGGTCCAAGCTATTAACTTAGTTTTGTAAATCTGTACAAAGCAACTGAGACAGCTGTCTTTAAAATATGTAAACTGAGGAACCAGAGAAATGTGATGACTGACAAAACTTGAACATTCAAAAAAATTATAATAAACTTTATATAAGTTTATGAGAACTTTATATATAAGTTTATGTTATATTATAAAAATAAACATTCAAAAAGAATGTCTGAAAATAAACTGATATAAATAAAAAGCAAATGAGAATGAGATTATAAAACTCAAAATATCAGAAAAGTAACACATTTTCAAAGAAAAACAAGTATGCAAGGTGACAATACTTTTGCTTACCAGGTGAACAAAACTATAAAAGTCTAGTACCACCCAGCGCTGACAAGTGACAGAAAGGGAGTCCTTTTTGTATAAACCATTGGTCAGAAATACAAAATGGCATGTGCATAGTGCTTCAACAAGTGCTCTCCTTTGTAGGGCAGGGGGAGGGCACGCGAAGTGCAGGACAGAAGGTGAGATAACGTGAGCTCTCCTACACGTCTGATGAGAACACAGGCAGTACTGTCATTTTGAAACACAGAAAGCAAGTGTGAAATTTAATATGAAATCACACCAAAAGACACGTGTGGCACCATGAGATGGTGACTGGGACTGGGCGTGGTGGCGCACGCCTGTAAGCCCAGCACTTGGGAGGCTGCCACAGAAGGATCACTTAGAGCCTGATCTGTGTAGTGAGACCCTGTAGACAGTGTACTAAAATACATTTTTTAAAAAAAAAGATGTGTGGCTCTTCAGGGAAGATCTATCTGCTAGAGCACACACTTGGACATGTCTTTAGTGACACATCTTTACTACATGTGAAATCTGAAAATACTCAGATGATCACTAATCCTAGATGGGTCTCAGTTGTACCATAAAGAATGACAGCAGTGAGAAGGAACCAGCTACAGTACAGTTAACTGCAACAACGCGTCTCCAAAATACACTAAATGGAAGACAGCAAAAGAAGAGAAAATTCCAGTTTTTATACTTCAAAAACAAGAAAAAATAGTACATGGTGTTTTGGGTCAGAAGAATGGCTTCTATTGGGATCTGCGTGGGGCTGGAGAGGGGCCCGAGGGAGCTCCCGGGCACTGAGGTCTTGATCTGGGCGCTGAGTTCACAGCTGTGTTCCTTCTGTGAAGAATGGCTGAATTCTCTACTTTCCATATGTGTGCATTTCAATATTTATTGTTATAGCCTGAGGAAAGGTTTGCTTTTAAAAACTAAGAATATCAAACAATGTCTGAAAAGCACATTCATCAGTAACCAGAGCACAAGTATTTAAACAAGGTGCCATTACAACCAATTAAACGGCCAGGGAGATGGCTCAGTGGAGAAGTGCGTCCCTGGCAAGCACAAAGGCCTGAGTTCAATCCCCGGTTCAGCAAAAAAAAAAAAAGACCAATTAAATAAAGTCAATGAACAAGTGTGCATGGCGCTTCTGACACGTATCAGGAATTGTGTTAGCACTAGTAGTACAAGACGCAGACCACATTCGCTCCTCAGCCTCTTGGAGTGCACCCCTGAAATTTTAAAAAGGAAATAAAGAATGGTGAAAGGAGAGAAAGAAGGGAAAAGAATGAGTGGACCTATCATGTAAAAAAAAAGTTATGATACGTTTTTCATGGCAGCATAAAATGATGTGATTCTTTTGACAAGAAATTCGGCATTATGTATCATAATCTTTAAAAACATCCATCTGCTCAATGAATTATTAAAAAAGATGCAAATCATATACAAGTATGATGACAAATATGTGGAAAATCTTACACATAGAAAAAATAAAAACATACTGAAATATGTTTTGTAATGCATCCTTTTCTGTTTGGATTTGTTTTGCTGTTGCTGTTTACAGTACTAGGGGCTGCACCTTGGGCTATACCCACATCAGACAAGCGCTCTACCACAGAGCTACATCCCCGGTCCTTAATTCATACTTTCCTAAAAGATCTTTAATGAAGTCCCATCTTAAAAATTAATCAACCATACTTGGCCAACCAATAAAAAATACTTTTATTATACATTACTTTTCTGTATCCTTCAGGCTTTAAAAAAAAAGTATATTTTTCAAAGGAAAGTTTAATGAAAAAGTAATTCCTATTTAAAAATACATCAGTAGACCTTCAACTTTATTACCTAAATGCTTCCCCTACATAATTATGAGAAATGTTTTGTGCTGAAATTCTGCAAAAATAAGTATCTAACTCAGATTTTTCCGTAAGATGATTTTGAAACTGCCCACTTTCTCTAAGAGATGTGTTTATAACAGAATGCCCAGTGGCAAAGGGGAACAGGAAGAAAAGGCTTTTCAACAAAGCCACTCTAACACCATTTTCTAACAAGTTTATTTCTAAAGCTCCATTATGAAATCAAAGATGCCTTTACTTCCAAAGTAAAAAGGCATCTCAGCAAAAGGAAACCCGATGTAAAAAGGAGAAAGGCTTCTAAATGCATCAGCTAAACAAAATAAGCATTAACAATATTATTAAAATGTAAGGAATGTTATCCTAGAATGAAAATAAGCTATCGTAACTCTCTGGACTGAGGGAAGAATACCTGTTCCTCTAACTTCTTCATTTATTTATATATTTATTTATTTTATTCTTTTTAATGTATTTGTACAGGGTCTCACTACACTGATCAGACTCAATGATCCCTCTGTTTTCAGCCTCCCCAGGCTGGCATTACAGGCATGCACCACCATGCCCGGGGTTCAGCACCAGCTCAGCACACCCGAGGGCGGCGCAGCATGGGGTGCCGGGGATCTGACCCCGGTCACTGTGCTTGCTTAGCTAAGCAGGCACTTAGTCCACAGAGTTAGCTCACCAGCCCTTGTTCCTCTAACTCTTGAGGGAAACCTAAACTCGACCGTGTAGAAAAATAAAAGCAACAACAGAAGCCCCGAGTTGAAAGGATGCAGAGGCCAGAAACAGTGCAAGGCACGAGCCCAGGCACCACGGCAGAGCAGGGATGAGCACGCGGCGCCCCTCAGGCCTGATCCCGGAGGCCACTCCAGCATCAGGAGATGCAGTGGGCCGGGACAGGGTGCAAGGGGTCTGGAATGAAAGCAACATTTAACTGAGGACTGACAGAGCATGTGAGGAAGGCTGCCTGACAGGTGTAAGAGCATTCTGAGGCACGAGGGTGGACAAGGGAGAGAAGGAGAAAAGGATGAATGTAGGACTGAATTTTCAAAACTGAGGTCTTGGTCTGGGTGCCGAGTTCACAGTCATAAGGTTACAAGATAAAAACTCCCCTTCCGAGACTGTAGACCCCAGGTTTACATCAGCAGCTCTACTTCTGCTTCCACTAATATCGCTGAGGTGCCCACACAGAGGAAAAGAACAAGCAAGTTAGAGTGGTGATTTGTGCATGGACAGTAATGGTGGCACAAGCCACTGAGACAGCTAAAGCAGGCAGATCAAGGTCGAGACGCAGTGCTCAGTCGAGAAAGCACAAGAGGGAAGAATCCAACGGAAGGAGGAGAAAAGCGCATGCGAGGGAGGGTACGAAAGGACACCAGCAAGCGAGCCCCTGGAGTCAGAGGTGGGAGGTCCTGGGTGGTGGCAGGACTCAAGGTTTTACCTTTGGGCTGGGGGGCTGGGTTGGGACAGTCATTACAGTAGGAAAGGTCAAAAAGCTGTAGAGCTAGGGGTAGGACCATAGAAGTCCACGGGCTAGCAATAGAACTGCCGGGAGGGAACTCTAAGCCGGGTTTCACGACACTCAAAGCAGGTAGCCAACTAGAGCACCATGGAGGAGGTACAGGTGGCCAAAATCAGATAGGATTTTGCAAACAAAGGCACCCAAACAACTGCATCAAAAAAAAAAAAA
>NDGM011197090.1:0-15616 GCA_002564305.1 Octomys mimax
TGACAAGGTCAGTCAAATCCCCTCAGGATTTACCCTGAAACCCTGTGCTGCAGTTTGTAGATCCTATGTTTATTCATTGGTTAATGTTGGAAAATCCCTACATTCCTGGAATAAATCCCACATGGTCATAATGTATAATCTTGGTGATTTTCTGCATTCTGTTTACTAGTAGTTTATTGACTTTTTCAAATCTATGTTCACTGAATAGTTTGGCTTGTAGTTCTCTTTTTTGGTCTTTCTCTAATTTTGGTATCAGAACAATACCTGCCTCTAGGAATGAATTAGGAAGAGTTTCTACTCTTCCAATTTCATTAAAGATTTTGAGGAGTATTAACATTAAATCTCTAAATTTCTTGTGGAATTCAGCTATGAATCCATCAAGACCTGGTCTTTTCTTTGTTGGGTCATTTTAAATTACATTTTCAATTCTATAAACTGATATTGGGTCATTCAGAATTTTATGTTTTCTTCTTTAAGATTTGGTAATTCACATATTTGTAGGAATCTGCCCATTTTTTCTGTGTAAGTAAATATTTTGAAATAGGTTTAGATCTTCTGAATTTTCATAGGACCTTTAATGATCTCACCTTTTTCATTCCTAATTGCATGATTTTGAGTTTTTTATTTCCTTTTTTATAAGATTGTCCAGGGCTTTATCAATTTAATTTATTTTTTTTTTAAAGAGTGAACTCTTTTGTACACTAATTCTTTGTATTTTTTTAATCTCAGTTACATTAAGTTTTGCTCTGATCTTTATAATTTCCTCCCTTTTTTGGGCTTGACTTGCTCTTCTTTTCTCTTGAAAGCTTAAGGTGTAGCATAAAATTGTTTATTTGTGCTCATTCTGTTTTCCTGATGTGAGGGTTCACTGCTATAAATTTCCCTTTAATGACTTGTTTCTTTTATGGCCACAGCTGGTAAGTTTTACCTGCATTTTCTTTTTTTTCTTCTCTCTCTCTCTCTCTCTTTCTTTTTGTACCTGCATTTTTATTAGATTAAGAAATTAAGGAAAATTTCTTCCTTAATTTCATCTTTTACCCATTGGTTGTTGAGGAGGGTGTTATTTAATTTTCATGTGTTTATGTAGTTTTTGCAATTTCTTTTGTGAATAACTCCCAATTTCACTGCACTATTTTCAGATAATAAGCATGGAATAATTTCAATTCCTCTGCATTTACTTAAACATTTTCTGTGGGCTAATATATGGTCTTTTTCAGTTTGTAGATCCTATGTTTATTCATTGGTTAATGTTGGAACATCCCTACATTCCTGGAATGAATCCCACTTGGTCATAATGTATAATCTTGATGATTTCTGCATTCCATGCACAGCTAAGAAAAATGTGTATTATGATGTTGTTGGTAGAATACTCTGTAAACTTCTACTAAGTCCATTTGTTTACAGATTTGATTCAGTTCTGTAATTTTTTTGTTGAATTTTTGTCTAGTTGACTTAGATTTTTGTGACAATGGAGTGTTACGGTCCCCTGTTGCAATTGTTATTATTTATTTGATTTTTCATGTCTATTAGTATTTGCCTTATAAAATTGAATGTTCCTATATTTGTTGCATACATATTTATAATTGTTATTTCTTCCTCTTGAAGTTTTTCCCTAACAAGTATGTAGATATGTAGATTATTTAAATAATAATTATTATAAAATCATCAAGATCTTAACTATTTTATGTTTGGGTGTAGATTTATTTTGCTCATGGGTAATTTGTGTTCTAAACACCTTTATCTCTTTTGATCATTTTTGGTTTCAAGTTCACATTGTCTGAAACTAGAATAGCTAACCCTGTTTTTCTCTTCTAATTTTTTCTGGGTGCCTGTTGACCTTTAGTCTATAAATTTCTTTTTGAGTTTAGTATGTTTCTTGTATACAGAATATTGTTGGATCTTGCTTCTTGATTCACTCTGCCAGTTTGTTTCTTTTTCCTAGTTAGACGATTTACATTGATGGTTATAACTGATATGTATTGACTTAACTTTATCATCTTATTTTACCACTATTGGTTCCCTGCTTTTTCCTTCTGTTTAGTTGTTGCCCTGCCTTGGAGTTTCTTTGTGTTGTTGTTGTTATTGGAATTGGAGTCATTATCATTTCTCTGTACAATACCTTTCAGTACTTTTTGTAGGGTTGATTTGATGATCAAGAATTTTTTTCAGTTGTTCTTTGTCATGGAAGTATCTTATTTCTCCATTAACTTTTTTTTTCTTTGTATTTTTTTAAGGAAGGGTCTATAAAGTGTTCAGGTCTTACTACTAGCCCAGACTCCTAGTGATCTGTCTGTTTACAGCCTCCCAAGTGCTGGGATTACAGGCACTCACCACCACACCCAGACTCAATTTCCATTTCAGCACACCCTGGGGGCAGGGCTGGTATGCCCAGAGATTGAACCCCCAGCCCCTGCATCTGCTTGCAGGTCCTTTAATCAACTGAGCTATTTGGGCTGCCCTCCTCTCCATTAACTTTGAAAGATAGTTTTTCAGGGTACATCAATCTAGTTTGAAAGTTGTTTTCTTTCAGTACTTGAAACTACTTCACTCTTCTTGATTTGAAGGTTTGTGTTGAGAGGTCTGCTATGATTCTAATGGACTTTTATTTATAGGCCATTTTTTTTTCCTCTGACATTTTTCATTATTCTGTTCTTGTATTGAATTTCTGGGATCTTGATTTTATGTCTGAGTATAGATTTATTTTGGTCATGGCTAATTGGAGTTCTGTACTTCTCATTTACTGTATACCAGATTTTGTTCTCATGTTTGGAACATTTTCTGCTATTATTTCTGCAAATAGTCTCTTAATGTTATTCGTGTCGACTCCTATTTTTTTCACTGACACCTCTCAGTCTTATATTGTTTTTCTTTGTATTGTCTTACAGCTCTTGAATTTTTATTTCTTGACCCTTTGTTATTTTTAAGAGATCTTTCCTTTGGGGATCACTAGCTCTAATCCTTTCTTCAAGGTCTTACTGTCTTCAGTTTTGTCAAGTGGTTTTGCCAGCTTTCAATGGGCTTTTTAATTTTCTAGGTATGTGTTTGAATCTGTTTCATGAATTGTATTTCTTGCCTGTATTAATCTTGCATGATTTCCATCCTGTTCCTATCATCATCTATTTCTTTAATCTATCTTTTTCCATATTTACTTTATAAATGTTGAAAAAATGTTTTCTATCTGAGAGATTATTTTTGACATGTAGCCTCATGAATGTATTTATTTACTTTGGTTTCTATCATTTCAGAAATTTCAGTTATGTCTTCCATTTTCCTCTATCTTGTTTTCTCCTGAACCTATTCAGTGTGGGCTAGAGGTCTGATATTTCATATTGTTTCTGTGTCTTGTCATTTTCAATTTCAAATTTTTTGTGTGTTTATCCTTGTAAAGTCTGGTATTAGGTAGTTGTATCACTTGTATCGAGTTTCTCTAGGAAATGTCTGTTCCTTGGGCATATCTTCTTGTATAAGAGATTATTGCCCTATGTCTGTTTCAAGATCCTAACTTCTCAGTTAATTAAGAGCGAGATGTTGACACCTGTTTGGTTCAGTCCCCAGTCCTTTTGTGCTGGGCTGTATTGAGGTATTACCCCAGAGCTTCCCAATAATGTTACAGAAGAGAGAACAACTGATTACAACACATGTGACATCCTTGCTAAAATAGTATAACAAGCAATAGCAATATCATCAAGCACAGTTCAGAAACTGACAAACTGTGGTAGCTATTAATTTTGTACCTTACAGTACTGGAGCAAAATCTATTATATAGCAGAACTAATTTTAAATTAGGAGCTTGTGTTCAGAGTGATTTACTTTGACGAAGTGATTTTATTCTGTGGTAGGGACATTTAAGAAGGATAATGGATAAAATAAAGATAACTGAAAAGAAAGTAGAAAAAGCTGGAGGAATGGATAATAATGCACTTTTAGCAGACTAGAGGAGAGTGTGTAAGAGAGAGAATGAAGGAACAAGTGAGCGACTGTCTGAACTTGGTCTCTGGGTTGGGGGATGGGATTCTTTATAAGTGTCTTTAGCTGTGTTTTGGTGGATCGATCAATGTCATGAATCAATTCATACTATTTAACTTTCTTGGTCATGTCAACTTTGGGGAAGAACCACAAATTTCACAGTGCCAGATCTGCTCAGTAAGGTGGATGAGGAGACGTCTAATGCTTTTATGAACTTGACTTTCTGTTGGAAGGAACTCAGCAGCAGCAGCAGTTATCATATTCCTTTTTATTACACCTTGTAAAGACAGTCAGGAAAGAAGACTTCCACCTGTGCTATATAAAATGCCAAGAATGATGAGAAAAATGTGTTTGAATTGAGGCAGAGTGTTTTGAGGAGGATTTATGGCAGTGTTTTACTCTGATAATTTTTAAAAAAATTATACACACACCATAATTTTTGATCAGTCCATTTATTTGGATTTTACTGTCACCTGAAGGGAAGAAGGCAGTGAATGAATGCTGGGTAGCTGTCAAGTAGTCATCTATTCCCTTCCATCCTTTTTTTGTTTTGATTAATATTTTTCAATTTTATTTGTTTATTTGGTACAGGATCTTGCTACATAGCTAAGACTTGTAGTGGTCTTCATATGTCAGCCTCCTCAGTACTGGGATTACAGGAGTCACCACCACACATGATTTCAGTGGCCAGCACTGTGTGCCTGGGACCCGGGGCCAGCATGGCACTCAGTATCAGGGATTGGACATGGGTCTTTGTGCTTGCCAGGCAGACACTTAGACCACGGAGCTATCTCCCAAACCCTTGATTTTTAAAAAATCTGTGTTAAATGCTAATTTTGAGACAAATGTATGGATGGACTTATGGTCGTTTCCTGTTTAAAATTGAGTATTTCTTTATTTCACAGAAAAGATGCACTATTATCAAGGTGATTTTCATATTTCTGGAGTCACATACAATGAAAGTTGTGAAAATGCTGCTTCAGAAGCCAGCACATATCTGAGCAAAGATATCGAAATGAAGGTAAATAGATATATTTTGCAAATTCCATGATGTAATTCATTGGAATGTACGTGATTATTCTTTTTCCGTCTCTTTTAACAGATGTTGCATGAATTTCAAAACTCTAGTATATATAAAGAATATGTCAACTCTCAGGTCATCAAATATTTGTAAGTACACTTCCATTCCAGACCACATGGAAAAGAGTAAGCTCTGGTTTGGGACTGAAACAATGGAAAACAGAGAAACAAAGATGGATAGAAAGAAATGGAAGGAGATAAAGGGATACAAGAAAGAAGTAAAAAAGAAAGCAAGAAAAGAAGAAAGGGTGTGAGGGAGGAAAACAGGAGAGAAAAATGAAGGTGGAAGGAAGGGAAAAGAACAAAAGAAAAAGATTTCTACAAACTAAAATTATCATTGTATTAAGCAAATATCTGTTCAAAGCAAGAGCTATTACATACAAATCAGTAATTACTTCTATAATGGAAAGAGAATGGTGAAGTTGTTGGGGGATCAACGCTAGTTGATTCCTATGGTGAAATAAAACTGTACTTTTCAAAATAGTAGTGTGACTTGATTGTTTTGCTTCCCATTAGTAGATACCTCTTCATACCTATTCATACTTATCTGTTCACAACTTCCCTAAAATAATCATATCTGTCTGTTTAGCAATTACTATCCGTGTCAGGATATAGAACAAAATGAACACCTTAAGATAGAATTTACCCAAGTGTGCCTTTGAAAAGTTCTAGGCGAGGGACAGTGCTGGTAGGAAGAGTATGACATGTGGAGGATACATGATAAAATGTGCTAGCATTTATAATTTAATAATTGATCATTGCCAGAATTCTGAATTCTCAATAAAAAGTCTAGTTGACTAATGAACCAAGCTACTTAATTGCTTACAGATAAATAAAACCCCTTAAAAACCCACCCACTGATCATGATTATTTGAAAATAAAGTTGCAGATTTTTAAAAATTGTGATTAATATGGTTGTTGATTTGAAAGTTTTCCAAAATGAATTCACTTCCCTTCCTATAAGTGAAAGTATTAATGTATAGATTAACTTACCTTGTCTTCATGCTTCTGAGTCCTTTCTCTGAGCCTTCTCTTTGTACAGGTCTGTTGGAGCAGTCCAGATGTGTGTAAGAAATTATAGAAAGAAGCTTAGCATTGGCTTAATAAAAATCTTTTATATGTTTATTTATTAGGTACAGGGTCTTGCTTCACAGCTCAGGCTTATAGTGATCCTCCTGTCTCAGTCTCCCCAGCACTAGGATAACAGGTGTGCACCACTATGCCTAGTTTTGGTGGCCAGCATGGCACGGCCAGGGCTCTGTGGCCAGCACAGGGATTGAACGCAAGTCCTTGCACTTGCCAGGAAGGCTCAGACTGACGAGCAGTTGCTAAAAGTTTAATTCTTCCCTTAACTTTCTTATCAATGATTTCATAAAATTATTATATGAGAGTAATGGTTTTGATTGTACTGTAATAAATTTTAGTGCCAGTAGTTTGCTGGCCAATGTTCATTTTCTACATGTGCTTGAAATAGTCTTGGAAATAGCCTATATATCCATTACTGGCTGAATGGGTAAAAAACATATATTTGTATGTAATGGAGTACTCATCTTTCACAAAAAAGATGAACTTGGGTCCTTCACAGGAAAATGTCTGCACCTTGGGATGATAATGTTAACTGAAATAAATCAGATACAAAGTGCTAAATATCTTCTGGTTTTTATTATCTGAGCAATCTAAAATGTAAACAAGAAAAGAACTAAAGATAGATAACAGGAAGTCAACAGATCTTTTTCAAATGGAAGGGGGGGAAAGAAAATGGGGGATAAGGGCTGGCCAAATAGCTCAATGGACTAAAGCACCTGCAAGCAGGAAAGGGACCTGGGGTTTGATCCCTGGGCTTGCCATACCAGCCCTGCCCCCTGGGCACACTAAGATGGTGATTGAGACTGGGCGTGGTGGTGCATACCTGTAGTCCCAGCTCTTGGAAGGCTGTAAACAGGAGAATCACTGCCAGTCTGATCTAGTAGTGAGACCCTGAACGCCCTGTAGACCCTTCCCTAAAAACACACAAAAATAAATAAATAAATAAATAAATGAAAATGGGAGATGTCAGGAAGAAGAAAATGAATTGACAGCATGTAAATATAAATTTTCCAATGAGTTCAAGAATTAGAATTAAAATATGCTACTTACATGTATAAACTAGTCACAATTAATGTAATCATTATGTGCTGCAAATATGCATTAGTAAACTTATACAATTAAAAATCTATAAAAAGAAGTATTCTGATCTCTAGTTTGGGCTTCTCTTCTTTTCTGATGAAAGTACCTCTGAATTCAGAAGGGGTTTTTTTTGTTGTTTTGGTTTGGGTTGGTTTTTGAAGTACCAGGGATTGAACTCTGGACCTTGCGCTTGCCAGGCAAGTGCTTATTCCACTGAACTATCTTCCTGGCTCCCAGAAGATTTTTAGGAACTTTTGCACTTTGTGTATACTGGAACAATACCTACATGCTACATTAATATGTACAAAGGAATATAATAATGATTCGTGGGAAATTTAAGGTGAACAGAAAATCAAGAAGCATCACATGAGAACATTTCTTTGTTCCTAGGCCTGATAAGAATGGGTCAAGAGTACAGTTACTGCTGGGATTCAGGTTTCCTCCAGCGAAGAGGGGTGGCCTAAGGAAGAAAGTCAAAGCTGTGCTGCATCAGATGTTGACAGAAAACATGGCATCCTGGGGTGCAGCTCCCACTTCCATTAAGCTTTCAGGTATTTTATTTATTAACAGTTTTTCCTAATTACTTAGGTTTCTTAAGCATTTAACAAAAAGTAGCAGAAAAAAATGAACTAAGAGTTTTAGGAATTTTCAAGGATAGTTTTTTGCCCTTATAAAGAGTAAAGAGAACTATCACTGGGACAGAAATCCAAAGACTCAGCTTTTTACCTTGCTGAAAATTTTAATGCAATAATCATAAATCTGAAAGCTTTGTGTGTTTTCTATCCTCACTTTTTTAAACCACTTGGTGAAGATGTAAATGAAGGTAAAAATATAAAAAGTGAGAGTTAAGGAGGTGGATAATGCACAGCTAAACTGGTGCATAGTTAATATTGAGCATACGTGGGTGAAAAATATTAGTATTTATTTCCTTAGATTAGAGTTAATGGCTTGATGATATCTTATTAATTTATGGGTTTTATACTTCCAGAAATCAACAAGGCTAACTTTGAAATGCTTGTCAACAACTGTAAGTTTGAAGATTTATTGTATATGTAATATTTAAGTATTGTAAGTATTTCCATATATTTTCCTAAAAAGACTTCGAAGTACCTCATGATGGTACCCTTCAAAATTACTGAATATGAATTGGCAAGGAGAAACCCTGAAATAACATCCAGTATTTAGAGGCAGATTTATTTATGCCGTTTCATTCCTAGAATATCAGTCCCTGATCTGGTGGTCTAGAGCTTACATTAGGCAGGCAAGCAGGAAGTACAGAGGCCAAATGGCTTGCCAGTTGGGAATTGGTTTACACAATGTTCATCATAGTGACCAGCTATGCTTCACAGTGACTAGCCACTTCTAAGAGACAGGCGCAACTGGAACAGGAACTGGAACACCTTGGCAACTAACAAACTGAAGTACACTGGCTGAATGGGGCATTTTCAGCTACATTTCTACTTTCTTTTGGTTTCCCTGTTAAATCTTTGCTAGGCATATTATATATGATCTGAGACAAGCCCAATTAGAAGCAGTAACACTAGGACTGGCAGTGGCCCTAGACAGTGTGCCCAACATTGTCATTAGAGTATTTTTCCCTAAATTGTTCTTTAGAAAGAGATAATTTAGACCTGTCTGTTATATAATATTACACTGGCAAGGTTGTGATGCCATTAACCTGACTTAGGAGATTGTCCAGGATGTATTGAACACTCATAAAATCTTGGTTAAGTGCTTGATTGATTGTTCTATTTTCTTAGAACTGCCCATACAGTTTAATGAAGAAAGAAACAGCTGGCTGGGAGTGGAAAAGCAAGAACTGGGGTAGATAGAATCTAGGTCAATTAACCAAACCCTAGCTGGCAGAGAGTCAGGGAATCAAGGACTGAGGTAAACAGGCTGAAAAGAAATAAAAATAAAGGGGAATAGGTATGGAGCAATCCTTTGAATTATGTCCTCAGCCTTCAGCTATCCATGGACTGGTCAGCATCCAGAGTGACCAGAGGAGGGCTTTGAGTGTGTTGTCTTATTACAGTGAGCCTTGGAAGAGGTGTTCAGTGGCTCTAAGGCTGATTTCTGAAACATGTAGAGGTAGTTAATATGTATCTGGGCTATATATATGTGAAAGAATGTCTACAGATATAGCTGGTCTTTCAACTGGTTACAAACTGTTTCTGTAGGGTTCTGTTATATTTCTGTGTTATCTGTGTATACATCTTTAAGTGGGGAGAGTCCACGACAATGCATGAGGTCAGGGCAGTGACACAGATGCTGAAGCTTGAGTTGGCTGCAGGGGAATGAGTGCCAGCACTGTGACTTGAGCTTGTAAAACAAACAGTGGGTGCAGGTCTGGCTCTGATCTTCCAGGGATAATGAGTAAAGTTTTTCTGGATAAAATTGATGTTTCAGTCAATCAAATCCTCAGATGGAACTTAGGCTTCTGGACAGGATTATTTTGCATCGTTGGTGGCAGGTTTCCAAACAGCAGCGGGAAGTAGTTTGTTGCACAGGTCATTTTTGCAGGACAGTTTTGGCCAAAATAGTTTTATCCAGAGTGACCACAGCATATCTAGCCTGTTGGGCTTCCTTCCTAACAAGCTACTTCTATCCATAAACTTGGTGTACTCAGTAACTATCAGGGATCCATTTTTTTTAGAACAGTTCATGTCACTCCAGCCTGTGGCACCTGCAAAATTAGGTCTTGGTCTGAGCTGAACTTGTCAGAAGGAAGGTGACTGATGGGGCTCAGAGGCAAAGGGTAGAGGCAGCCAGCAAATCCAAATACTTGCACACGTAGGCCACTGGTACTCCCAGGGGATGACAGTCTGGGTAAGCATCATTGTTTTTGTGAACTCAAGGATCCAGATTTTTTTTTTTTTTAGTACAAGGGATTGAACTCAAGACCTTGTACTTACCAGGTAGGCAGTTATACCCCTGAGATATCTCCCCAGTCCCAAAGAACCAGAATTTGATAAAAGCCAGAAACTCAAAGAAATTTTCAGAATTTCTTCCTTGTAATCAGTTTCTGCCTGATATTATTGCAGAGCTTTTGTGTCTTTCTAGCAGGCAACTTGAGTGTGATCAATTATAAGTGCAGTGAGGAGGAAATAAGCTTTTGAAACTCTGGGAGGTTGAGTTCATGTCAGTTGGCTAGTTAGTACAGAACTGGGGTATTTGTGAAGCGAAAGTGGCTAACAGTAGCCAACCAAAGGCTGAAGAAGGCATTCTTTAGGTCCATGAAGGTGTACCAGCAGGTTGTGGGTGGCACAAAACTGAGGCAATGTATACAGAAGGCAATCAAAGGTGACACTGACATCTTAGAGATCCGAATTGGCTTTACAGACAGGAGAGGTATATTTTAGCAGTTTGACAGTCTATAAATATTTTGAAGTTTTGACACCTCTGGATGTGAGATTCAGTTTCTAGCCAATTCTCTTGTGACATGGGATACTATTTGATGGGGAGGGGGAGTTGCCCCGGGATAGATTTTACAGTGACAGAATTGGTGCAGCTGGAAGGGACAGAGAAACAGGCTGTCTCAAAGCAGCCAAATCTGTTTTCAAACCCTCCCTGAAAATAGTGGGAGAGTTCCCATACCCTGTGGCAACAGAGTAACAGTCCAAAGGGAACAGCAGAATGTAAGGTAATGGTTGCATTGCCAATGACATGGAAACTTTTTATTTTTTTAAATGTATTTAGGACAGGGTCTACAGGGTCTACACAGTCACACTATGTAGAATGGACTCACAGTGATTCTCCTGTTTTCAGCCTCCCAAGTGCTGGGACTACAGTTGTGTGCTACCATGCCCAGTCTCAATAGCCATCTCAGCGTGCCCCATGTAGGGGCTGGCATGGCACGCCAGGGATCAAACCCTGGCTTCTGGACATGGAAATCTTGCCCAAGGTGATTAACAGTCTATCAGGATGATGAGTGGCTGGATGCATCTGGTCTTTCTTTCCTGTGACATCTGGTAGCAACAGGTTTGAGTTGAGGCAGCATACCTGATAGCCAGGCTCAGAGTCTAGTTTTGGTTTGTACTCCTAGAAGGAAAAGTTTTCAGAACTTCAGGATTGCGGTTATCTGTCTCAGATTGATGTAGGCATGATCTTTCTTTTGGAAAACAGTCAAAGTTGAAAGTGCATGGTTAAATGACAGGCAGGCTAACTGGCTTGATGCAAAGGTGATGTCCTCCCAGGTGGCAAGTTTGTGCCTGGCAGAAGGAGCAAGAGGCAAGAGTCCCAGTTGCCCCAGCGACAGTAACTTGTTGGCAGAGGGAACTTTTGAAAGCAGAGAGTTCTGCTCCATTGTCTACCAGGAAAGTCACAGGTTTGCTCCCACCTTTACAATGACCATAAGCTCTCAGAGACCCAATTTGTTTCAGTGTGGTTTGTCCTAGCTACCCAGGCTCAACAGAATGTAATTCATTTGTCAGGGCTGACAGTTCAGTTTTTCCTGTCAAAATGCAGAACTCAGAAGGAATTATTGATAACCATTTTGGATGGGTGTTAGATGATGCCATATGACCAGGTTGGGTGTGTAAGCTGAATGCTCAGTAGTAAGGGCCTCTGTGGTCAAATGCAGCCAATGGCTAGCTGGAACCAGTTTAAGTGGCTGGAAGGCGATTGTTATGGTTTGTATCAAGTTGTCCCCCCAAAGCCTCATACAGTCATGGGGTGGCTTCTGGAGTTTGTGATTGATTATGGTGGGTGTGGATGCTGCACCTGCCCTGGAGCAGATAATTTGCATTACAATCTGAGGAGAGAGGCATGGCAAAGCTAGCTGCCTGAGCTGCTGCCACTCCCTTTGCTCTCTCATCCTTTGCTGTCCTGGCCATGAAATGTTGCTCTCTGCCATGTGCCACTCTGCCTGGGAGCCAGCTGAGTATGGACTGAAACCTCCAGTAACTGTAAGCTAAATAAACCTTTCCTTCCTTCATGTTGGATGTCAAATATCTGTCCCAACCTTGAGAGAAGAAACTGAGACAGCGATGAGTTGGGAGCAGGGAGTGAAGCTATGGGTGTTGGTAGCAACTGCAGCAGAGGGTGCCAACGTGGAATTCTCAGAAAAAATTGGGCCTTTTTCTCCTTTTTTTCCCTTTGAAATATAGTAGTGGTTGGGTTTCATTTTTAACTTTGTAGAAGCTTCTTTACCTGCAGTCAGAGACTGAGTTTTAACTGAGCTCCCATTCTATCCCCCTATGGTAGAGGTAGTGTACATTTGAACAATGGCACAACAGAAGAAGCATGGGTGCCCCTCAGAGAGAGACTGCTCAGAAGCTGGATTGGCCCATTGCAGGGACTTAAGTGTGACATAGCTAAAGAGAGTCTGAGATCTCCATTATGCTATTGGTGATCACCAGGGAACCACAGGTTTGGGCCAAATCAGCCACCTCTGCCAGTCCTCCCCAGTCTTGGTATACAGGTGGAGCTGCCTATTGTTTTGCTGTCCATTCCAATCATGCATTCATTCAGCAGGCACTCAGAGGTTAAACAGTGCAACCTCTCTTTTCATGAGGGGAACCTTAAATAACAAGAGCTGATCAGACTTTTCTGCTCAAACTGAGTAGGACTGACAGATTAACTAATTGGGATGGCCCTGGAGATTGCACTGGAATTAAGCAGCTAGGCAAGCAGGCAGGCAGGCAGGCAGGCAGACAGACAGACAGACAGACAGGCAGACAGGCAGACAGACAGACAGGCAGACAGACAGATAGGCAGACAGACAGACAGGCAGACAGACAGACAGACAGGCAGACAGATAATGCCATCCTCCCTTTGGGTTCCATTGTGAGCCACGCAAGCAATGGAGCCAAGAATCCTCCTCCAGATCTCTGAGAGGACTTGGGAAATCTCAAGGGTGTGCCTTCCCATCAGGACCTAAAGAGATTCTTGCTCCATCTGTGAGGGCCATGATGGTACCCAAAGAGCTCAGCATTTTTCCCAGCCTACACATCAGATGCAGTGGCAAACAGAAACACCAAAATAATACCCAGGATTTGGAAATGTATTTATGTATGTCAGTGGGCACAATCAGAATCATTCTCAAAATATCAGACCCTAATCTCTTCCGGTGTAGGGCTTATATGGAATAAACAAGCACTGAGTACAGAGGCAGAGTGGCTTGTCAGTTGGGCACTGGTTTATGCAATGTTCATCACAGTGACCAGCTATGGATCACAGTGAACAGCCATTTCTAAGAGACAGGAGCAGCTAGAATAGGAACAAGAGCTGTTACCCAGGCAGTTAACCAACATGAAGTATACTGATTGGATAGGGGTCATTTTCAGCTATGTATAGAGAAGAAAAATCTTTTTTGAAAACATTGAACTATGAATTATAACATTTTTAAGGCTTTGTCCAAAGGAATAACATGAGAAAATAAAGTTAAAATAAAATTTAAAGAAGACCAAAGGGAAAGAAAAAAACAAAACAAAACAAAATAAAACCCCACAAAAAAAAACAAACACAATGTCAAATACCTTCACTGCAGGAAAAAATAATTTTATAGTTTAAAAACTAATTCTTTTGGAGCATCATATCACCCACAAGATATAGTCATTTACTCAGTGAATTAGATATATATAAGCATTTAGTGTCCATGTGGTGTCTGCCAATTGTACTGCATGTGCCACCAACCTGTGGCCTTTCATGAAGCTGTCTGTGCTTTCACGAATTTATCAATCTACTAGTGGAGAAGAGAATCTTAAATTTTAACCAGTAGGAATGAGAAAAGGCAGCAGAAAAGATGCTTGAAACTGGAAAGAGAGTCAGCCTCCCAGCCAATAATGGGCACTGTAAAAAATAGGAAAGCAATAGTATATATCAAAATAAGGTGAAGAACCACTGATAAGACTCAAGTAATGGTTAGGGTAGTATTTCTTATAAAGTGTAATCAAAGATACTTGCTCTTCTAAACCCTTTTTCTAGGCTGTGGGAGACAACTTGTCAATAGTATCACAGCTGGCAACCGGATCGTGAATGGTGAAAATGCCCCAGAAGGGGCCTGGCCATGGCAGGCCAGCCTACAATGGAAAGGCCAACACAAATGTGGGGCCTCCCTGATTAGCAGCAAGTGGCTCTTATCTGCAGCTCACTGCTTTGTTGGGTAAGTTAAAAAAGTTTGTACTACGTGGAGGATGCTGAGTGCAGGCCTATGTTGGGTAATCTTTAGGGATTGACCTAAATGGGTGAAAGATCACTAAGATCATGTAAAACTTGCAGTCAACACAAAATTTATTGCTATCAGCAGAACTGAAAGAATTTACATTTGGGCTAGGAAGGAAAATTGCACAGAAGTAATTAACCTTAACCAAATAGCTACTTGAGCATGGACTAAGATTTTCACATGTTACTCCATCTACTCTTGTCTTGGTTACTCTTCTCTTGTTGCTGAGACAAAATATAGCATACCAAAATTTAAGTAAACGTTTATTTAGCTCATAGTTTGTGGATGTTTCAGTCCACAATCAGCTGGCTCCAAAGCAAGGTGGCATGGAGAGGAGCAACTGTTCAAAGCAGCAGAAGCACAAGGGTAGAAGCAAGCCTCTTTTCCTCCCTTATGTTGTATGCAGGCTCCCTGACCTCGGTATTTCCATGCCCTTCCATAGCATGGACTCAGGATGTTTACAAAGTGAGGACCCTGGCCCCCTGCTGAGTCAGTTAGTTAAGCTTCTAAACTTCTCAGTTCACAAGTTGACACACTATCCCACTGTTATAGCTCCTAATCATGATTCTGGAGGGTATAATTTAATCATTTTATTCTTTTTTTTTTGCTAGTATAAGTTTGAAATATGTATTGCTTAAAATCCCTGTGTGGAGTTGGTACATACACATAGCACACCTTTGATAGGTTTTGACGGTGTTTTGACGTACATACATGTAGCACATCTTTGATAGGTTTCCTTCTGCCTCTTTCTCTTTACAGAGAAAGAGGCAGAAGGAAAAAGGGAAAGGGGCTTTATTATAAAGGGAAAGAGACTTCATTATCTTGTAGGACAAGGAAAGAATTTGGGAAGATAAGGAATTCTCTCCATTGAAACAATGGGAGACTGAGGCTTTTATGGCCTTTGGCCAGGGGTGGGGCTAGAGGGGGATGTTTAGATACACCTGAGGAGCTGACTAGGGCCTTCCCTGAGGTGATGGGAAAGGTGAAAGGAAATGAGCTGGAGAAGGAGTGGGGAGGCGGTCTCTGGGAAGATAAGCTCTTGTTGTAAGGGCTTCAGCAATACTGGATGACCACCATAATAATTCAGCACTTCATACTAGGGCCAGAACCTATCAATCTTAATTCCATTTTTTTACTCCATACTTTTATTGAGAAACAAACAGCAATGAGACAGTGTCAAATCAAATTGGAAGGACAGTTTCAATAATTAACACATTGCATACATTCTTCCTAGTGGTT